>CAUYLG010045537.1:0-140235 GCA_963573385.1 Cacajao melanocephalus | reverse complement strand
GTGTCCCAAACTGCCTCTGTGGTGCCACAGCCGACACCCCACCTCCGTCCCCACACCCAGCCGGTTTCTGTGGTTGATTGAAAAGATGACAGCAGTGTTTGTGTACTTTCTCCTTAAATCACATTATTAGATTTTTTTTTTTGTTTTTCGACGGAGTTTCGCTCTATCACCAGGCTGGAGTGCAGTGTCGAGATCCTGGCTCACTACAACTTCCGTTTTCCGGTTTCAAGTAATTCTCCTGCCTCAGCCTCCTGAGTAGTGGGACTACAGGTGCACATCACCATGCCCAGCTAAATTTTTAATTTTTTTAGTAGAGACAGGGTTCCACCATGTCGGCCAGGATGGTCTTGATCTCTTGACCTTGTGATCCGCCTGCCTCAGCCTCCCAAAGTGCTGAGATTATCATAGGCATGAGCCCCCACGCCTGGCCTCCCTTCTCCTTTTAACACTGGATTCTGTACAAGCTTGTGACCATTTCCCAATTACATACTTACTGGGCAGGAAGTGTCCTAATACCTTTGCTTAAGATTTCTTAGCTGTGCTCCAGTACCGTGTCTCCATGTCGGAACTGTGCTGCTGGTAGGTCTACTGTTCCTTATTTATCTCCTCTCTGGAGAGATGGGCAGCCGGCCTCAAGGATGGTTCTTAAGGCTCTCCTGTCAGCCTGGAGCCACGAGGGGCTTTTCTGGAATGAAGGAAAATGGCGAGGGCTCTGCCTCTGCATCCTGTAATCCTCCGGGATTTGTTTTCTATGGCAGCCATAGCAAAAGGCCACAAGGTTAGGGCTTAAGACTACACAAATGTAATTTCCATTTTTTTTCTTTCTTTTTCTTTTTTTAAAAGTGTTGGAGTGGTGCAGTGGCAACCAATCTCACTGCAACCTCCACCTCCCGGGTTCATGCAACTCTGGTGCCTCGGCCTCCTCAGTAGTTGGGATTACAGGTGTGCACCACCACACCTGGGTAATTTTTGTATTTTCAGTAGAGATGTGGTTTCACCATATTGGCCAGATTCATCTTGAACTCGTGACCTCAAGTGATCCACTTGCCTTGGCCTCCCAAAGTGCTGGGTTTACAGGCATGAGCCACCTTGCCCAGCTAAAATCTTGTCTTACAGTTCTGTCAGTTAGAAATCTGATGTGGGTCTCACTGGGCTGGAATTAAGATATTAACAGGGATGTGTTTCTTTCTGGAAGTTCTAGGAGAGAATCATTTCCTTGCCTTTTCCTGCTTCTAGGAGTTGTGTACATTCATTGGCTGCCGGCATTCTTTCTCTATCTTCAAAGCCAGCAACATTGCACCTCTCTGGCCATTCTTTGGCAGCTACATCTCCTTCTGACCACAGGCAAGAATGGTACTCCTCATGTGTCTATATGGAGCCCTCCTAGATTCCCCAGGATAATCTCCCATCTTGAGGTCCTTAACTTAATCACTACTACAAAGTCCCTTTGGCCAGGTAAGGTGACACATTCACAGGTTCCGAGGATTAGGATGTGAGCATCTTTGGACGGGGGCATTATTTTGTCTGCCACGCCTCTCTAACATGATTCGGGGACCCAGGTGGTGCGCAATTCATCCTGAGACATTAGGAGTCTGTTTTATAATCATGTCATGACAATAGTTACAATGGATGGGTAGTTTGAGGGTGATTATTTTGTCAAAATTAGGGCCTTTCTTACAGCGCACAAGCTTCACACACTGGTTTCTGCAGAAATCAGAGCGGCTCAGTCTTCACTGTGCCGTCAACACTAATCCAGCAAGCATTTAAAGCTGTTTTCTCCCCGGCTGGCTCAGACATCCAGTAGAGGCCTGGTGCAGCTGCTAGCCTCTGTGCCATGGCCTAGATCAGGTTACTCCTGCCTTCTTCTCTAACTTGGCTCTCTCCCAAGAAGTACTTTGATTTAAATATTCTATTACTGATCTACCAGGCACTCTCTGACCCCCATCTGTCTTTGAGGCAATTCCAAATCTCCGTGCTTACGTGGACGTGCCTTCAAGAGCATCTAATAGACAGATGCACATTGTTCTTTTGCTGTTCCAAAAAAAAATCTGTGCTCTAGTGAAAGTCCTTCAATATTTACACTCAGCAAAAAACTGGAATTTGGATGTTGCCAGGCTAAAAATTGCATTTCTAAACCACTTTTCTGAGCACATGAAGAGATGGCCTGAGGGCACTGGCTGGAGAGAAACTTGAACCTCTAGGATGGGGTCAGTTATCTTGTTAGGTTTTAACCCTATTAGATGATGTTCTACTAGCTAAGCAATACTTACTAACAGCAGTCTTCAAAGCCCAGACTAGTGAGTTGGTTGAGAAGTAAAGGAAGAGAAGCAGAAAGAGCTAATGAGCAGGAAAGAGGAATTAAGTCCACTTCGGGCGGAGTGTACTTCTTCAATGACAGTAATTTGTATCCATGACATGTTGATTAATCCTGCTTTAAATCTGTTGGTATGTTTTCTACTTATCTCAGCAGCCCAGATATAAAATGCCATTAATTTGTAATAAAGAAAGGGAAATTTAATCTTGATAGATTTTACGAGATGCACAGTTGTTTATCATCACATATCGCTCTGTATTTGTAACTGAAAACTATTTACAGGACTCACAGGGAGTCTTTAAGATAATACTGCATAAAGATAATTAGGGCAATTTTATATCATTAAAGTAGATTAGTATTAATTTTAATATCTTTGCTTTTGAACTAACTTCTTAGTGTGTACTCAGATTTTACAAAAACACCTTGTTTAGGACAATCAAGGAGGACAGGGAGAAAATAAAAATATTTTATAATTCTGTTTCTCTGCTGGCAAGAGAAAACATTTTGAATGTATGTGTTAGTGTGTTTATAAGAGGTCTGAGGAAGGAGAGGGACAAGGGACATAGGTAGGTGTGACAGAAAAAGAAGAGGGAAGAAGGAATTTAGCCGAAACAAATTCTCATTTATTTGATGTGAATTACACAGTTAGAATATAATGTTCATGATCTCTAATCTCTACCACAGTACGCAAATGTGGTACTGTTACTCCTACTTTTATATAAGCACAAAAAGTCTTTAGTTACTTGTCTAAGGTCACACAGCCGTGGTGATGTGAATACAAAAGTCAAATCTGTCTTATTTCTGTCTTTGCTTATTCCACCATGCAATATGTAAAATTACAAAACAAACAAACAAAAAATGTTATGGCCTCATGACTGCGTTCTGGTTTTTTAGTACCAGAGGAATATGAAATTATAGAAAGAAAATTTTAAAAGGATTAAGTAAAAAATCCAAGAAAATTTGGGTTAAAAAAACAACACTGGCTGGGTCTGGTGGCTCATGCCTGTAATCCTAGCACTTTGGGAGGCCGAGCCAGGCAGATCACCTGAGGTAAGGAGTTCGAGACCAGCCTGGCCAACATGGCAAAACCCCTTATCTACTAAAAATACAAAAAAAAAAAAAAAATTAGCCAGGTGTGGTGGCAGTCGCCTGTAATCCCTGCTACTCAGGAGGCTGAGGCAAGAGTCGCTTGAACCCAGGAGTCAAATGTTGCAGTGAGCTGAAATAGCACCATTTCACTCCAGCCTGGGCAACAGAGCAGGACTCCATCAAAAAGAGAAAAAAAAACCCACTTATAATAGATAAGATAATCCTCAAAGCTAAGCTATGTGCCAGGCACTGTGACACACATTATCTCATTTAACTCTCACAATACAATACAGTAAACTTCTTATTCCTTTGTTATATTTGAAGAGACAGAGGGTCATAGAAGTTTGAGTTCTATTTAAATATCTATCTGAGTATCAAATTTTACTTTTAAATAATGAAATTTCTTATAGGACTTTTTTTTTTTTTTTTTAACTATGCCTCAGAGAGAAGTTCAAGGCACTTGGACATTTCTGGGGTTGGATTTTACTATGTGAATTTCATGAAGTAGGTGCTCAATAATGTTTATTACATTGGTCCACTGAAACCCCAAATGGCCATGATTTCACCAGTCAGTCACTCATTTTTCACCTGTCTCCAATCCCTAATATTTTAGAAACATTATTGGCCACAAGGAGAAAGTTGTAGCTGGGTTGAAAAAAAAATATGTATATGTGTGTATATATATATATGTATACATATATAAAATGGGAGGTACTGTGTGTGTGTGTGTGTGTGTGTATATATATATATGTATGTATATTTTAAATGCGAGGTACTGTTTTCTGTGGATAAACCCATAAGCCACAAAACAACTGAATTGAATTATTTAATTTGCGTAATTATTTAATTACGTAATTAGTACCATGCCCATTCTGCACTTGAAAACGCATCTCACTGGCCCCTCAGTGCAGGTCCAAGCGCTCTGGCTTCTCACTTGCAGCCTTACCAAAGCCTTGCCAGGGAAATGATGAACAGCCTGCCTGCTGGGGTTTTATGACTTTCTAGCCTTAGAACAGTCCTTTATATCCAAGTAGAGCTTTGGATTTAGCATCCAGCTTTGCCAAAGCCACATCAAGGAGAATCGCTTAACCTGAGTGGTTTTCCATCTGTCTCCTACATCCCCGAGAAAGGGCTCCCAGGGCTTTCTTGAAAAGAGCACTTGATGAGTCTCTGTGTTCAGCAGCCAGAGTTGCCCTAAGGTGAAATATGATCAAAACTGTATGGATTGTATTTGCTTTATTATCTGATGCTCATATGAAACTTCTAGCCTTCATTCAGTAGCTCTATAAAGGCCTTGGGTAGGAATTTTTCTGCAGGACTTTCTGGTGAGGCTGAGAAGACACATGAATGAGCTCTTAGGACGTTTGGACCCAACGATGTCATTGAAATCCATCTTGTGCTTCTTGATTGACTCATTTGAACCAGTGGATAGGCTTTTTTTTTTTTTTAACCGCCTATGATTATGTTTTTTTCTTATAAAGTTTGTAAAACTGGTGATTGCACATTTGCAACAAAGAATTTAAGAAATGACAACAGGGAATGGGAAGTTGGAACCCAAATTAACAGAGATGATAGCAGCTCATTGAACAGAATCTCGGTCTTCCCATATTGCCGTTCTCATGGCCTCAGCTCAAGAACCATCTCATTGCGAAATGACTTCCCAGAAGAATAACCTATGTGGGCATCTACTCTCCAGCTAGCTAATATAAATATATACCTGCAGTATCTATTATGGCAAGTAAAGAGATATGTCAGATGAATAAAAAAAACAAAAACAGAAACAAGTTTGCTCAAAACCCTCTTAATGAAATTATCAGAAAGTCCTACAAATGCTTTTTTTTTTTTTTTGAGACAGAGTGTTGCTGTGTCACCCAGGCTAGAGTGCAGTGGCACTATCTTGGCTCGCTGCAACCTCCACCTCCCGGGTTCAAGCAATTCCCAAGTAGCTAAGACTACAGGTGCATGCCACCACGCCCAGCTAAGTTTTTGTATTTTAGTAGAGATGGGGTTTCACCATGTTGGCCAGGATGGTCTCGATCTCTTGACCTCATGATCCGCCTGCCTCAGCCTCCCAAAGTGCTGGGATTACAGATGTGAGCCACCGCACCCGGCATAGATACATTTTTAATGATTTTTTAAAAATGGCAGTGGGGTGAGCATATTAGTTCTTTAAATTGCCCCAAATTTTCTAAGAGTAGATGCTTTGGTATTACACTCCCAAGTGATGTCAGTGTATCCTTAATCCCTTTAGATTCCCAGGTTTACTTCGTATACTCTAGGACATTGACATTATCATTGCTGCTTGAATAAGAATGACTTATTTAATAAGCAAACAGTGGCAGGCCTTATTTTCAGCACTCAAGGACTTTGAATAGGTATCCTTAGGTCACCGGTTATCCTGAAATTCTGGTTCGTATTTCACCTCTATGTATGAAACATTGGGCTTGAAGTCAGAAGACTAAGCTTCCAGTTTTAGATACTCACTGACCATTTGACAACGTCACTGGGCACTCGGTTTTTCAAGAAAAGGGAGGAGCCCAACATTCCCTAAAACATCAGTCTCTGAATGCTAGCTTCGTGGTACAATAAGAAGTTCTATAACCATATAAATTAAGTCAACCAGGGTTAAAAAGAGCTATAGAAACCCCTTTTCTGTAAGACTTAAATGTGACTAATGTGATATGTGAGTCTCCAAAAGAGAGTTATAATGTGCAGGATTTCCTGAATTCTCAGACAATGGAAACCGTGGAGAAGTATCTCACTGGACTATCATTACAAGCAAGGGACATATTTTGGAACCTGCCAGACAAGGTGATTTCTAAGAGCCTTTACTGCTTTAAATTTTCCCATCATTTTTGGCTCGCACACAAAAAACCAAGCTATTCTCCAGATACCTTCTACGCACCAAGCTCTCAACATTCCTCTCTAAAATATATGACTCTGTTTACTAGTGTAACGATCGAAAGGATCACATGTGGCTTCCATGAAAAGAAAGGTATCTTAAAATTGTAGTGCATAAAACATACAATTCAAAGGAAGCATTACATAGAGTTATACATAAGAGTTATCGTCACTAACCACTCTAACATAGGACCATCCCAAATGAAACCATTCTTTTAGAAAATGAAAACATCCATGGTCCATAAGGTAATGCAATGATAAACTACCAAAAAGTCCTGAGGTTCTTTCTACACTAGCCATGTATGAAGAACTCCACGCCAAAGGCTATTCATCCTGTTGTATTTTTTCCTTGAATATAAAGGACAAAAATAGGACCTCACAGTTTGAGAGGATCATTCACTTTGTCTAGCAATCAAATGCTTGTGAACAATAGTAAAAAGTGAAGGAAATAAATGGAAAATCACAATTCTTGAGCTAATTTCTGCAGTTTTAAAGAAATTAGGAAAAAAAAAAAAGTCCAGGTGCAGTGGCTCACGCCTGTAATCCCAGCATATTGGATGCTGAGGCGGGCAGATCTCAAGGTCAAGAGTTCAAGACCAGCCTGGCCAACATGGTGAAACCCTGTCTCTACCCAAAAAAAAAAAAAAAAAAAAAAAAAAAAAAAAACAAAAAAAAAAGAAATTACAAGGCAGAACTAACGCATCCTACGAACTTTCAAATGATGACAGACATTTAGGAGCCTGTCTTATTAAAGCCTTTCTTTTATTCTGTTAAGTCTTCAGTCAGATTTGGTGAAAGATAATTGAGATAATTGACTTTATTACAAAAATTCATGAAATTAGAAAACTCTCTTAACCAAGAAAGACTCATTTAGAAGATCCCACTTGGATTCCCATAAGAGAAAGAAACATTCTCAGCCATATAGCATTTTCCCCCTTTCTGGCACAAACCGATATTTTTATTTCATGCTCTCTCCGTTGTGTTCACCTCTATTTATATGGATTTTCTTTCTAACCCGCTGGAGTACCTCAAACAAATTGGTGATATAATTAAAATTTTAAATATTTCTGGAAGATCACTTAATAGGGGAGAAGCAGCACAATAAGCTAGACAGAGATGTTGAAATTAAACACTATCAGAGCTGCATGTCAGCCCTGGGAAATGGGACCATCTCAAGTTAAGGTTTACAGTTGCTACAATTTTAATCAGATTTGTATGTAATAGTATTTCAGAATTTTCCACTGCGTGCTGCTTCTTTTCATTGGAAAAGAAAAGCTTCCCAAACAAAGGAAATTAAGAAACAGAATATTGGAGTTGGTATGTGGTCATGTGGCAAGGCCACTGCTCTTCCCATTACCTGTAAGGTATCTGCTCCCTAACATGGACTCAGCTTCCTTGCTTCCTTCCTTCCTTCTTTCCTTCCTTCCTTCCTTCCTTCCCTCCTTCCTTCTTTCCCTCCCTCCCTCCCTCCCTCCTTCCTTCCTTCCTTCTTTCCTTCCTTCCTTCCTTCTTCTTTCTTTCTTTCTTTTCTCTCTTTCTCTCTCTCTTTCTTTCTTGCAGAGTTTCATCTTTCTTTCCCAGGCTGGAGTGCGTTGGTGCCATCTCGGGTCACTGCACTCTCTACCTCCCAGGTTCAAGTGATTCTACTGCCTCAGCCTCTGGAGTAGTGGGGATTACAGGTGCCTGCCACCACATCCAGCTAATTTTTTGTATTTTTAGTAGAGACAGGGTTTCACCATGTTGCCTGGCTGGTCTTGAACTCCAGACCTTAGGTGATCCACCTGCCTCAGCCTCCCAAAGTGCTGGGATTACAGGTGCGAACCACTGTGCCCGGCCTTAATAATTTCTATTTTCTACCTCCCATATCAGTATTTTTTTTTTACCTTCCATGCATTTTAGTAAAATAATTAGGATAAGTTCCATAAAATATTTAAATCACTCATGAATGCTTCCTGTCATAAAGATGAGTAAAAGCTCTCATGGAAATGTGCTGGAGTTTGGAAAATATATGGAATTTCTTTTCCAGGCAAAGGAGATGTGGAATGGTACACCCGTGTGGAATAGCTGAGGACCAAGGTGTTAGGCTTTCAGTGTGATTTTTATGAATACCTTGGGGTTTCATACTATGCTTGGATATGCCCTGAACCCTTCTGTGAGGGGTATTAATCACTAATCATAAACAATCAAATAAACGTAAAGTTAAAGAAGATTTCACCAGAACCAAGAAGCTTGAAATATTTGTGTGGTTTTTCTTGTTGTTGTTTTTGAGGTGGAGTCTCACCATGCTACCCAGGCTGGTGTATGGTGGTGCGATCTCAGCTCACTGCAACCTCCGCCTCCCGAGTTCAAACCATTCTCCTGCCTCAGCCTCTCACATAGCTGGGATTACAAGCATCCACCACCATGCCTGGCTAGTTTTGGTATTTTTAGTAGAGACAGGGTTTCGCCGTGTTGGCCAGGCTAGTCTCAAACTACTTACTTCAAGTGATCCGTCCCCCTTGACGTCCCAAAGTGCTGGGATTACAGGCATGAGCCATCACATCCGGCCTTGAAATATTTGTCAGCTGATGTATAAAATACCAAATGTAGCTTAGAATAGGTGGCTAAGGATGTCAACGTGAGAAAATTAGTATTATATAAAAGTACACAAGGCATGATTAATACTTGGAGCTGAATCTGAAAAACTCTCCAATTGAGAAGTCCTTGGTATCTCATGCTAACATTATAGAACTCTATCCTGAAGAAATCAGGGAGTCCTTTGAGAGTTTTAAGCATAATATATTTATGTAATAAGGAAGTCCCATTGGAAGCAGTGAGGAGGACAAGGGGACAAGGGGAGTAGGTGGCCCTGCGTAGAAGCAGGAAGTGATTGGCATCTAGTAGTACACACAGCCCCTCCCAAAGTCAAAGAAACAATCAACAACTGGGATATAGAGGAACAGTTGGATCTGAGAGATATTGGGAGGCTGGTGGGCAAAATAGAAAGGGTTTTGGTGGTTGAACACATACTGAGATACCATTGACTGTGCCCCCAGGGTTTCCGAGTTGGATGACATGATGGAAGGTGACTCATCCATTATTGGGAAACTAGTCTATGGAAAGAGGGGTCAACTGTGAAGGGAGGCTCAATTCAATCTCGAGCATGTCATTTTTGAGTCACCTGTCATGTTTAGTTCACATGAAAAAAGGTTACTACTATTAAATATGCCATGTAAGACCTGGTGCTACTTCTGGATAACATGTATTCGTTGGAAAGGCAGAGTTGCAAACCGTTAACTTCAATCAAATGTGGAAAATGCACCAAAATAGTTATGCATGGGCTAGTCTCGAAATTGCAATTAGCTTAACTTTATGGTGTTGAGTAAGGAAGCAGAGGCAAACCTAGAAAGGTCTTAGAGAAGGTACAGATGATGGATGATTCAGGAAGAGACGGGTGGGGCATCTCAGGACACCATGAGCAAAGAAATAGAGCATACAAAATGTGAGAAAAACAATCAGTTACACTGAAACATAAAAGGGAAGGCAGAGACACAGTCATGGGGAAATCTACATATGTGCTACTCAATAGATTGAATTTTATGTCAATTATGAGGACCCACGGAAGGGTTTTGCTCTGAGAAGTGACACTGCACATCTGCAGTTAAGAGAGTGCAATAGTATGGAAGACGAACGGAAATGAGGAAAAGCTAAAATGCAGGAGACTAGTTAGGAGGCCACTGCAATCACCCCAGTAGGAGAAAGAGAAGGCCTGACAAGGCATGGGTGTATGGGTGGGAGGAAGGGACAGAAATATGTTTAGGAAGCTAGAACCTTTGAGTTGGGAAAATTTGGTGAAGCCAGATACTTAGCTTCCGACTGGGGGAAGAAACACAGCAGGATGAGTGGGTGTTGAGAGGAAGGGAGAGATGATCTGTTTCTGTACATTGCATCATGGAGGTAAGTTTGAGTAGAGACACCTAGTAGTTATTATATAAATGTGAACTCTGAGAGAGGACTCTGTTTAAGATGATGGATTTGAGTGTATAACATAGAGCTATTAGTTAAATATAATTATAAAGACAATAACAATAATAAAACTATAATTATAAGCACTTACTAAGTACAAGCATTGAGTAATACTTTATAGTGCTGTGTATGTTATATCAATTAACAATCTGAGTTGATATGAACACTTCCCTTTACAGAAGTGATAATACTTAAAGAGATTATGCAACTTATCCACAGTTGTGTTATTAGTAAAAGTGAGTAGAGAGCTGAGTTTTGTTTAGGTTCTCAAAACCAGTTTTTTTGTTGTTGTTTTTTAACTACAACATTTCTTTGAGTTCGTAAAGGAGAAAGCTAGTACAAAGGAGAAATTGCAAAAAAAAAAAAAAAAAAAAAATGACACCCTTGGGAAAACAATGTTTAAAGGATGAATGTGAAAAAGAAATATTGCCTGTGTATGATGGCTCATGCCTATAATCCCAGCACTTTGGGAGGCCCAGGCAGGGGGAATCTCTTGAGGTTAGGAGTTTGAGACCAGCATGGCCAACTGGTGAAACCCGGTCTCTACTAAAAATACAAAAATGATCCAGGTGTCATGGCACATGCCTGTAATCCCAGCCACCCAGGAGGCTAAGGCAGGAGAGAAGAGAATCGCTTGAACCTGGGAGGTGGAGGTTGCAGTGAGCTGAGATCGCGCTATTGTACTCCAGCCTGGGTGATAGAGGGAGACTTGGTCTCAATGAATGAATGAATTAATAAATAAATAAATAAATAAATAAATAAATAAATAAATAGAACTGTCTATATCAGATACCTTGAGTAAAAAAAGAGAAAGCAAAGCCTAGTCAAGGCTCACATGAAAACCAACAGAAAGACAATTCCAAGAAGGGAATGAGCCAGTGTCGCCTGAGTCAAGTGGAGTAAGATAAAGACTCTGAGTTTGGGATGACGTAGAATCTGAGTGAGAGCAGCTTTCACTGTAGCAGGTGTCACAGAAGCCAACTTGCGGGGAGCTGAAGATCGGTAAGGTCGAGACGAATTGGAACCCAGAGTGCCTTCAATTTCAAGAAATTTGATTAAGAAGAAAAGACCTCCATTATGGTGGTTAGAAGGTAGGCAGCTCCAATGGAGATAATGTATTATTCATTCGCTTGTTTATTTGGATGGGATATGTTTAAATGTGATTTAAGAGCTAAGGACAGACACCTAGCTTAAAGTGTGAGGTTTAAATCATATGAGTAAGGAAACATAACAAACCCTGAAGTAAGTTTACAACGTGATGGGAAGGAAGGGTCATGCAGCCAAGCACATAGGTGGGGGCACCGATCTTGAATTGGCTTAATGGTTAATTTGTCTCTGACCCTAGAGAATATGTGCAGGGATGGAAGAGTAATTTGGTAGGAAGAGGGGTGAGCAGTTGGTATTCATAACTGGGCAATTTGATTTTCTCAATCCAGGAGGGGGTTGGTAATTGTTCCTAGGATCGGGGAATATGACATGTCAAAAATATGGGTCAGGAGTTTAAGACGAAATGGCAGCTAGGACTGTGGATCTGGAAGCCATCTGTAGTTATGTGCATGAGGATGAGATCTCCAAGGCATAATGCAAGATTTAAAAAGGGCAAACATTGAATCCTGAAGAAACCTGATACTGGGCCGAATGGCAGATAAGAAACCTTCAAAGAAGACAGGGAGGTTTGGAAGGAGGAGCACCACAGAATCCAAGCACAGCAAGAATACTAAGCAACTAAATGCTGATCAAAGCGAGATGCCACATCGCACTAAAGAAGATCAATTGGAATGACCAAGTAATTACCAAGAGTTAGATACGTTCGTGAAAGCAGTTTTAGTTGTGCTATGGTAAGATAAATTTAGATTTTTTTCCCCAGAAGCCAGAATAGACCTTAGATATTGTAGTCTCCCTTCTTTCCTTCCTTTACCTTTGCAAATTTTAAATTTAAAATGGAAGCTATTTGAATACATTTAAACATTGAGAGCAATAAATAAATAAATAAATGAACAAAAGCAAATAATAGGCTGAGCGTGGTAGCTCACACCTGTAATCCTAGCACTTTGGGAGGCCAAGGTGGGCGGATCACCTGAGGTTGGGAGTTCAAGACCAGCCTGACCAATATGGAGAAGCCCCATCTCTACTAAAAATACTAAATTAGCCAGGAGTGGTGGCACATACCTGTAATCCCAGCTACTTGGGAGGCTGAGGCAGAAGAATCGCTTGAACTTGGAAGGCAGAGATTGTGGTGAGCTGAGATCGTGCCATTGCACTCCAGCCTGGGCAACAAGAGTGAAACTCTGTCTCAAGAAAAAAAGAAAAAAATAGGAGAAATGTAAAAGTTGAGGAAAGAAAGAAAATGCTGGACAAGATTAGATATCTTTCTTTGAGATAGAAAATAAGGAGAAAAATACAGTTAGTTGTGGAGGGAGATGAGTATTAAGGAGGAGGGAATTTTTGCCTGGTAGCCTCTTTGTTCTCTGAAGTTGTCTACCCAGAGAACACGGAGATAGACACTTAAAAAGTGGAGTAGATGCAAGAAACAGCACTAACAAAAAAACAGGGGAGGGAGGAGTTAATGCCTAAAGAAAAAACAAAAGGAGGCTGGGAGCGGTGGCTCACACCTGTAATCCTAACACTCTGGAAGGCCAAGGCAGGCGGATCACTGGAGGTCAGGAGTTCAAGACCAGCCTGGTCAACCTGGTGAAACCCTGTCTCTACTGAAACATAAAAATTAGCCAGTGTGGTGGTGTGTGCCTGTAATCCCAGCTACTCGGGAGGCTGAGGCAGGAGAATTGCTTGAACAGGGAACCGGGAGGCGGAGTGCAGTGAACTGAGATGGCACCACTGCGCACCAGCCTGGGTGGCTGAGTGAGATTCCATCTCAAAAAGAAAGCAAAAAGAAGCAACAAAAGGAGTTCAGTAACTTCTGCAAAAAGTGAGGGTATATTACTCTGTTATACAAATAAAAAAAAGCAATCATATAAATCATGCAAAATATCCATCATTTGAACGATAACTTTCATAATGTCCTGTAGAACCTTGCTTCAGATGTTGAACCCTGAAAATGATTGGCAGAATTCCATGCCCATTTTAAAAACCTGAGTTTTGCTTTATTAAAACTAAAGAAATATTGAAGCTCATTAAATTTCATGTTTGAAACAATAGAATTTAAAGTAATGAAAATCAATAGAGGAACAAGTCAAAGTTGGATTGTCTAGAAAGCAAAATTTCTTGACCACATTGTACTTTTTCTCTTTTTTTTTGAGATGGAGTCTTGCTCTGTTGCCCAGGCTGGAGTGCAATGTCGGGATCTCAGCTTACTGCAACCTCCGCCTCCTGGGTTCAAGTGATTCTCCTGCCTCACCCTCCTGAGTAGCTGGGATTAGAGGCACCTGCCACTACATCCGGCTAATTTTTGTATTTTTTAGTAAAGTCAGGGTTTCACCATGTTGGTCAGGCTGGTCTTGAACTCCTGACCCCACGTAATCCACCTGCCTCAGCCTCCCAAAGAGCTGGGATTACAGGCTTGAGCCACCATGTCCGGCCTGACCACATTGATCTTAAATTTCATTACTCTTATTATCTCTAAACTAACCTAAAATGTTCAGGAGTTTAGATGCACTCCTCAAATGCTATGATTGGTGGCTTTGTCTTGACTCACACTTTCTAGCCTCTTTAAACTTTCTTCTTAGCTCCTTCATGATTGATTACTTCTCTAACAATGCCAACTCTTTTAAGGTAGAACTAATACAGAATATCTGTCTTCCTTAGCCTTGGTAACCTAGGAAAAGATTTAAAACAGCATGGAATCATTCAGTGATTTCACCTGCTTGCATTTGTATTAAAGGCATGTAAAGCCTTTTTAGAGGCCAGGTGTGATGGCTCACACCTGTAATACCAGCACTTTGGCAAGCAGAGGTGGGTGAATCACTTGAGCTCAGGAGTTCAAGACCAGCCTGGGCAACATGGTGAGACCCTTGTTGCTATTAAAAAAAAAAATTAGCCAGGTGTGGTGGTGTGCACCTATAGTCCCAGCGACATGGGAGGCTGAGATGGGAGGATCACTTGAGTTCAGGAGTTGAGGGTTGTAGTGAGCCAAGACTGTGACACTGCCCTCTAGCCTGGGCAACATAGCCTGATACTCTAAAAAAAGAAAAATCTTTTTATAACTATCTTTGGTAAACCGTATGTACTTGGCTAATATTAGATATTTACAAAATATTAAATTGAGTGAAATACTATGTGTGGGTGTCTCTCCCAAAATGAATCAGAAACTTGGCACACTGGCTACAAATACTTTGAAATGTCTCTCAAATGAACAATTTCTAGATATTGCATTTTAGAAATGAAGTAACAGCATCAGATAATTGGCAGCCAAGTCATTTTCCCAAGTACTGATGCCAAGCACATGGCAGACATCCACTATGGGTTGATGTAGATCAAAAGGGGCTGAGACGCCATCTCATGCTTATAGAATTTCAGAATTAGAGACATTAGGAAGGGGAAAGTCAGCATCATTTGCCATGTTAAAGCCAAGCCTTGTGCACTGAGCAGCTTTTCCTCACTAGCCAGGCCCCTGTAATTCCATGCTTATTTACCATCCCCTATGGATTTCTTATAATAGCCCTACGCATGCCAAATGGGTCAAAACCAAGTGCCTTGCTGCAGTTATAATGCCTGGCTTGGGGTCTTCCTGTTGGTAACAAGTCTCTTTGCTATGATGTAACTAACCAGCCAGGGTTTTGTCCCCTACTCAGTCAGAATCCACTCCCTGAGCTTGCATGAGTGACCCATCTAAAATTAAAGAAAAGAGAAAAATATGTTCCCACTACTTTGAGATGAGAGGGGAGCCAAGCCACACATCTCTTTCCTTTCCTGGACATCCCCTTCCCAAAGCCCTAATTTTTCTTCTGTTTTTAGATTTTACTAATATCTTTTGATCACTCAGAACATCAGGCTGCTGCTGCTTCTTTTTTTTTCTTTTTTTTGAGACAGAGTCTCGCTCTGTCGCCCAGGCTGGACTGCAATGGCGCAATCTTGGCTCACTGCAACCTCCACCTCCAGAGTTCAAGCATTCTCCTGCCTCAGCCTCCTCAGTAGCTGGGACTACAGGCGCGTGCCACCACACCCAGCTAATTTTTTGTATTTTTAGTAGAGACGGGGTTTCACCACGTTAGCAAGGATAGTCTCTTATCTCCCGATCTCATGAGGCGCCCGCCTCGGCCTCCTAAAGTGCTGGGATTACAGGTGTGAGCCACCGCGCCCAGCCGAAAACATCAGGCTTCTTAACAAAATAAATTTCTGAATTGAAATATAGTTTTATAAATGGATGAGCACTTCTAGGACTTTGAAAGACTCGAAATATGTACCCAGGCTCCCTGGAACACATAATCCATATACACATGAAGAAATGACTTGGAGCTAACAGTAGGTAGGAGAGGAAAAGGGCAATTGACTCCTCATGTTCAACTCTGGGTAACACGGATTTTAAACTGCAATGTTATTGTAAATTTTCCAGTAATCTACATCTCTGAATTGCAAATACTGGGAACCAATTCCGCCTTCCTGCTTCACACTGACAGCAACACTTTGCTTGCCCACATCTGAGACCTTGTGGCTTTTGATTCACTCTGTTGTTGATGCCTCCTTTTTTGTTTTCTCAAAATGTAAATATTTGTTCTGTCTGCATTCTAATTGCTAGTCTTGGTGCCTTATTGAGTATGAGGGCTGCGGTAACTCAGATGCCTCAGGAGCCCTTGCTACGTGCTGGGATTTTCTGTCTTATGACATTAGCTTGGCATAGCTGACAGCCACCCTGCTCCTATACCCCTGACTAAATTGCAGTTATGTCTTTAATTGAAACCCAGTATTATTTTATTCCTCTCTGCAGAGAGGAAACCCAGAACTATCATTCTGTACACACACCAAACCACAGGAGCCTGAGTGAGGGTCTGTAATGACAGAGCCTCCTACACAGCACATTTACTAGCTTTCTACTAATTGCCTTAATTTTCTTTGTCTAGACTAACTTATTGCATTGAAGAGTCCTTCTCCAAAAGGGGGCATAAAGGAGCATCGTTAAGTCCTTCAATTGCTGCCAAGTGAAGAGGGGACAAAAACATGGCCAGGACCAAGAAAACAAACAAAACAGGATCAGGGGATTTGTCTTGAATGGGCTGTTTCCTAGGGCCCATTTTGGTTTAAAACTGAACTGAGAGATTGTGTTCTAGTAAGACTGGAATCACTACCATTAACGGCAGAGAACGCAAACCACATAAGCCAAAAGAGGAATGGTACTTCTTAAAAGAAGACAGTTATTAAGGAGGGAGATGGCACTCATCAGTCAGTTTGTCACCTCTCAGCATTCTTGGTCTTACCCAACAATGACAAGGACTCTCCTGTGTGTGTTTTTCTGCTTTTGTGGCATCTTCCTACTTTGGCTTTCCAGACTGAAAGAATCTGGAATGCCCTGTAGAATACCCTGCCTTCTCTTTGGCTCACACCAATGGTGAATACTAAGAGAAATTTAATATCTTGGCCACAAACCCTTTTGAAACTCTCCTGGGATGAAAGGGTGGGATCCACTTGAATAACAGCAGGTTGCATTTTCTCCATTCTTAAAAGTCTGAGTCGAAAATGAACATTGATGCTTCCAGATCGCATGACCTCAGAACTAGGGAGAGGAGCCCCACAGGGTCCATGGATTGACCCCGTGGATTGAAAGACCGCAAGGCAAGGCTGGGCCCTCCTGGGCTGGAGATGCCCTTCAGTTCAACATGCCAAAGCTTTGAGAACATTGAGACTGGCCGGGGGCCCAAGAAAAAAGGCCAAGAGCCCTTTGGTTGTGGGACATTCTCTTCAGCCAAATTCTCCAGTGCCTGCTGGCTAACTCACTTCCCACTTCTCTTCTGTTCACTATGTTACATTTTCTCCTGTACTTGTGATATTCAAAGACTGATTGGTTTCCTAGAATATGAAGATGGGTTTCATTTTACTGCTGTCTTTTGGGTCAATTACGTTTCCCTTGATGGATACGCTTTTCCGTTTGGTTGCGCTAACTCTCAATGGGCCAAAAATTTCAAGGGTTTTTTTCTCTTGGATTTTTTTTCATCTTTACACATTGTACATGGTAAGAATTTTTTTTTGAGTAAGCATACTGATGAATTCTCAAACTGGGTATAAACTGAAGAACTGATGCAATGTATTCTTCCCAGCAAGACAAGGAAGTAGCTTGGATTTCTGTTTCTAAATATGAGGGAACCACTGAGACAAAGGTCATCAAGGGCCCAAAGTCCAGTTTGTGTCACTGGTCCTAGGTTGGGTGCAGAGAATCCAGAATGGGCAGTGCACAGTTGGCTGTGAGCAATGCCACGACTGTCCTTAATACTCATCTCTCCACGTCTCTACTCTGGACTCCATTTCTGGGAGAGGAAATGATATGTTGATGACATTAGTGGTTTTTAACTGGGGGCGGTTTTGTCCCTCAGGGAACATTTGTCAATGTTTGGAGGCATTTTGGTCATCATCATCGTGAGGGCTGCTACTGAAATCTACAAGGAAGAGGCCAGGGAGGATGCTGAACATCCTGCAATGCACCAGACAGTCCTCCACAACAAAACACCATCCTGTCCCTTGTCGATAGTGTTGATATTGAGAATCCACTGATTATATGTGCTACATGATCACATCTCTCCAGGCTTGTGGAATTCAGAGGTATCACTAACAAATTTACAGTAATTGATCCAGCATTTTAATTTCTAAGGAGCTGATATATTTTTCTCATAAGGCTTGATCACGCTTTGGATTTTTTTTTTACTCACTTTTGACAGAATTTGAATTATCTGATAGTTTGGCATAAGAAGATTATGAATCAAGCTCATCTGTCATAAAGCTTTGCTATGCTTCCGATTTGAGACAAAGATACTGTAATGTTTTGTGCTTAGCAGGTTTTTATTTTGCAAAGTATATTAAAGTCTCCTACTACATTGAAGGTTCTTGCAAAATTATTGATCCTCTCTGAGAAAGAAAGAGCTCTCTCCACTCTCAGAAGTTCTGTAAGATCCCACCAAAAATACCACCTTCTTTGTGAAGCCTCTTACTTTCCTTCCTACCCATTGTCAAGATCCCTCTGGGAAGCTTCCCAAAATGTCCTAGGCTACTCTCCTTCTCAGGTTTCAAAAGCATTTCCTAGATCTCTCTGTCATGAATATTTGACTATTATTTTATATCCCCCCACAGACTGTAAATCACCTAAGGCTACGGCCAGGCTTGCTTCACTTTAAGACTACTCTACAGCCTAGGACAGTAATCAGAGAAAATACACTGTAAAATGTGTTAGGTAATGTATTAGTCTGTTCTCACGATGCTAATAAACACATACCTGAGACTGTGTAATTTATAAAGGAAAGAGGTTTAATTGACTCACAGTTCCACATGGCTGGGGAGGCCTCACAATCAAGGCGGAAAGCGAATGGGGAGAAAAGTCACGTCTTACATGGTGGCAAGCAGGAGAGTTTGTGCAGGGGACTCCCATGCATAAAACCATCAGATCTCATGAGACTTATTCATGACCATGAGAACAGTAGGGGGGAGACTGCCCTTATGATTCAATTATCTCCACCTGGCCCTGCCCTTGAAACATGGGGATTATTACAATTCACCGTGAGATTTTGGAGGGGACACAGCCAAACCATAACAGATAAGGAGCCTAGCAATTCCCAGAAAAAATTCAACTTAGTTTTAGGAATAAAGCATATCTTTTAAAAAAAAATTGATGTAAACACAAAATATATCAAGGGTAACTTACTATATTAAACCTACCTTGACATTGATCTTTCATAGAAATTACTAAGTAATTATATTTCAAAAGAGCTTGATATATAGGCCTAACACTATTTTTGAAACTTGGTATCTTAAGAGAAATACCATATATAATGTGAAACTATTATAATTTTAAAAGTATATTATTTGTTTTTCAATGGAAACAAGAACAGAACTAAAGTGTGACTGTCCATATCTATGGGTTCAACATTCTTGGGTTCAACCAACCTCAGATTGAAAATATTCAGGAAAATTCCACAGTTATATAAAGCAAAACTTGAGTTTGCTGTGTGTCAAGTACCTTGAATCCATGCCAATGAAGTGATGTACAGACACTGCATTATTAGGTATTATAAGTAACCTAGAGATGATTTAAAGTAGAAGAAAGGCTATGCAAATACTAGGCTATTTTACATGAAGGACTTGAGAATCTACTGATTTTGGTATCATTGAGAGATGACGTCCTGGAACCAATCCCTGATGGATACAAAGGGACAATTGTATTCAAAATGCTCCAACTGTGTCTTGAAAAACTCTTTATATTCAATCAAGGTTATGTGATTTCCATTTATAAGAAAAATAATTTCATTCCTCTGTTTTTAGCCATTTTCAAAGCCATCCATACCTCTTCACACATCTCTTTCACTTCACTTCTTTTGTGATCCTTGGAGTTTCAAAATATGTGTTTTGTTTATTTGTTTGTTTTTCCCGAGATGGAGTCTTCCTCTGTCACCAGGCTGGAGTGCAGTGGCATGATCTCAGCTCACTGCAACATCTGCCTCCTGAGTTCAAGCAATTCTCTTGCCTCAGCCCCCTGAGTAACTGGGATTACAGGCGCCCGCCACTGCACCTCGCTAATGTTTTGTATTTTAGTAGAAATGGGGTTTCACCATGTTGGCCAGCTGCTCGAATGCTACTACTCTGTTCTCTTCTCTATCTACAAAGCCAATGTTGTTTTATGTATAATCTATATATGTGTTACAAAGAACTCGACTACCAGACCTCTCTGGATCTTCTCATTCCTCCAGTCTGTGAAAAGTTATACAATTCTCAAAGCTCAAAACTAAAGTTACCCATACTGGTTCATTTCATAAAGAGAAAAAATAAGATCAAATGTTATTGTGATATTGTGAAATATGTATTTCGTCTTCCTCCTAGTTTCTTGATGCATAGCTCCTAAAATCCTTGGACTCTCCAAAATGAGAAGCATCTTTTTGTCTGCTGATGCTGTCTGATGGCTGGAGACTCCTGGATAGCTTCAGGATGGTGACTGGTCAGTGGAAAGACCACAGCAGGATTAGAGGGTTGGGACTCTCAGCCCCATCCTCCAACGACTGGAAAGAGGAGAGGGGCTGAGTGTTAAGTTGATCACCAATGACCAGTGACTTAATCAGTCATGCTTATGTAATTAATCCTCTGTAAAACTCCCAAAAAGGAGTCCTGAGAGCTTCTGGATATTTGGACATGTGGAGTTTCCTGGAAAGTGGTACCTGGGGAGGACATGGAAGCTCCACGCCCCTTCCTGCATGCCTTGTCTTATGTGTCTCTTTATCTATGTCCTTCAGAATAAACCAGTAAATGTAAGTAAAATGTTTCCCTGAGTTCTGTGTGCTGCTCTAGAAAAATTAGTTGAACCCCAATTTATAAATGATGGGTCAGGAGCACAGGTAAGACAACATAGGACTTATGCTTGCCATCAGAAATGGGGTATAGTCTTGTGGGATTGAGCGCTCACCCTGTGGGATCTGATGCTATCTCCAGGTAAATATTGTCAGAATTGAATTGAGTTAGAGGACACCCAGCTGGTGCTCACTGCAGAACTGATTGCTGCTTGGTGTGTGGGGAAAAGCCCCTCACATCTGGTGTCAGAGTATAACATTGAGCAAGTGAGTGAGAGTAGAATAGAAAGAGCGTATTTTGGGTTTTTTTCCCCTATATCCTCGGAATTATATATCCCAATGGTGCATCCAGAGCATGCCTGTTTTACACAAAATAAAACAAAAACCCATAAGCTGGCTGGGCATGGTGGCTTACGCCTGTAATCC
This sequence comes from Cacajao melanocephalus, assembly GCA_963573385.1. Classification (NCBI taxonomy): domain Eukaryota; kingdom Metazoa; phylum Chordata; class Mammalia; order Primates; family Pitheciidae; genus Cacajao; species Cacajao melanocephalus. Next base: position 119,070 of record CAUYLG010045537.1, on the reverse strand, counting down.
AAGTACTTTGGGAGGCCGAGGCGGGGGAATCACGAGGTCAGGAGCTCAAGACCAGCCTGGCAAATGTGGCAAAACCCTATCTCTGCTAAAAGCACAAAAACAAAAGAAAATTAGCTGAGTGTAGCGGTGGGTGTCTGTAATCCCAGCTACTCTGTAGGCTGAGGCAGGAAAATCGCTTGAACCTGGGAGGTGGAGGTTGCAGTGAGCCAAGATCTCACCACTGCACTCCATCCCGGGCGACAGAGTAAGACTCCATCTCAAAAACAAACAAACCAACCCATAATTTGTTTCATTAACCAAGTAATGCATATTAGCTATTGTTTTAAGGATGATTAAATAATGTTTAATATAGAATGGATAGATTAACAACTGTTTATTTTCTTGCCAATTTCTCCACAAACTCTAACAATTTCTCTAAGCAGAATTCGTTGCCGGCTAGGCATGGTGGCTCATGCCTGTAATCCCAGCACTTTGGGAAGCTGAGGCAAGTGGATCACTTGAGCTTAGAAGTTCGAGATGAGCCTGGCCAACATGGTGAAACCCCATCTCTACTAGAAAATACAACAAAAATTAGCCAGGTGTGGTGGCACACGACTGTAATCCCAGCTACTTGGAAGGCTGAGGCAGGAGAATCTCTCTTCAACCTGGGAGGTGGAGGTTGCAGTGAGCTGAGATCATGCTACTGCACTCCAGCCTGGTCAACAGAGTGAGACTCTGTTTAAAAAAAAAAAAAAAAAAAAAAAGAAAGAAAATTTTGTTGCTTAATCATTTGCATTAACCACTTTGTGTATGTCTCACAACTCCGTTCACACCCAGTGCTAGAGGGTGGGAACAGGCACATGTCACTCCAAGTTCATCGATCCTCAGGGCAAGACTTTATCATATTATCTCTGCTTCCCCCACGTTCCTACATAGAGTTTTGCACATAACAAGCAATTTATATGTAGTTGTTAGATTGAACTAAATTCTGTAGAGGTATGGACTACAGAGAAGCTTGCAAATGACACTAATTGTATCTGTATTTGAAAGATGTACCTCATTTTCAGAGTTTTTAAAATATACTGCAATGTGTTGACACTGTCCATGGTATCTTTTGGGAATGAGAGAGAAAATGAAATTTTTATTGATTGAAAGAGTTGTCAACACAGGCAAGGGTATTAAACCTTAGAGGCTTTTAAGTAGCATCTTACATGTCAGTAACACAAAGAGGTAACTTGTTCTTCAAGGGCTTATAATTTAGTTTAAAAAAGAGAAAGTTTTCGTACATGTATAAAAATACATAGCAACACGGGATATCACGTGGAAATTGCCAATGAAGAGAACAGATTAGTGCTACAGGAATTCAGACAAGAGAGAAGACACTAAGACCGAGGACTCTGTAGGTGGCCAAATGGGGGATGTGGTGACTGGCCTGGCCTTAACAGGAAGAGAGGGATTTACAGCAAAGGCTACGCTAGATGGAGAAGGGTATTCTTGGCAAGAAGGGTGAAGGAATGCTTTGGAAGCTTGAAGGCACATAGCACAGTTACGAATGAAAGTAGATGGGAGAAGAGTATTTGGATGTAAAAATATGAATGAAAGTCAGAAAGATGGATGTGAAGAGGGAGTAGGGTGGAAAAGATGCGATTCAAATTTTCAAGAATCTCAAATGCCAGACAAAGAAGTTTGGATTTGATTTTGATAAATGCACAGCTTTTTAGCACAGCACTGATGTGTTTGAAAAGGTGTCTTAACATTAATATAGTAGTTTAGGGAGAAATCTGGGAAGAGAAAGATCCTTGGGAGAAGACTAAATCTCTCCACTTATTATATGTATTAGAAACCACCCAGAAGAAGCCAGACACAAGCACAGAAAATGCTAACTAGACAGCTATTGAATAGATAAGTAAATGCATGAGAGAATACTAAATACGTTATTCTATGGGAGAAGAAAGAGAAAGGAAGATAGGAGTGATAAATCAGTGTAAAGAAATACTTGGCTGGGTGTGGTGGCTCACACCTATAATCCCAGCTCTTTGGGAGGCTGAGGTGCATGGATCATCTGAGCTCAGGGGTTCCAGACCAGCCTGGCCAACATAGTGAAACCCCATCTCTACTAAAAAAAAAAAATAAAAAATAACCAGGCGTGGTAGCATGCACTTGTAATCCCAGTTACTTGGGAGGCGGAGGCAGGAGAATCTCCTAAATCCAGGAAGCACAGGTTGCAGTGAGCCAAGCTTGTGTCACTGCACTCCAGCCTGGGGTACAGAACGAAACTCTGTCTCAGAAAAATAATAATAACAATAAAATAAATAAATAAAAGGCATAAAAATAGGATCTTGGCTGCTCCATCTTACACGACTCTAAAATTTTCTTCTTAAACAACTCCCCGTATCTTTTCCAATTCTTTAGATTTAATTTCTTAGTGAACCATATTCCTTAGAACTTTGCACATGGTTCTCTTATCATACTTAAGTATAGATTGTATTATTTCTGTGCAGAAAGATTTTGTTCAAAATCTTTAGGTTTGGGTTGATGGAACAAAGATGTTTTCAATTATATCTATAAAGTATAAACTGCTTTTGGCTAAAAATATGAGTCCAGTTTAAGATAGTGACAGTTTGAAGTAATTACAGGACTTTTAGTAAGAGATACATAATTGCAGAGAAAGATGAAGAGTGAGTTCAAGACTGAAGATTTGGGAAAGGTGTTCTTTTGAGCCATGTAAACAGATGAAATTCCTGAGAGAGAAAAAAGGGAAGTAGGGGAGGCTGTTAATAATGAATGCCCTGGTTGAGGGAAAGAACGAAGGGGAAAAAAGGAAAATGAACAACCTTCGTTTAGAAAGAAAATTTCAAGGTAAAAAGAGAACTAGGTCCATGTAGAATCCTAGAAACTAAATAAAGAAAGGGATTTTAGGAGAAGCTACTGAGTAATCCAGAAGAATAATGACTAAACAGAAGATCTCTGGGTTTGGTATTTAAGAGCTCATTGGTAACCACTGAAAAAAGATCCAGTCAAGGAAGCACTCAGTCAGATCAGACTGGTAAGAAGTAAAGCAGGCCAGGAGCGATGGCTCACGCCTGTAATCCTAGCACTTTGGGAAGCTGAGGCGGGTGGATTACCTGAGGTCAGGAGTTCGAGACCAGTCTGACTGACATGGAGAAACCCCTGTCTCTACTACTATTAATAAAAAAAAAAAATTAGCCAGGCGTGGTGGCTCATGCCTGTAATCCCAGCTACTTGAGAGGCTGAGGCAAGAGAATCACTTGAACATGGGAGGCAGAGGTTGCAGTAAGCCAAGATCACGCCATTGCATTCCAGCCTGGGCAACAAGATCAAAACTCTGTCTCAAAAAAAAGAAAGAAAAAAAGAAGAAGTAAAGCAAAAAGTGTGCAGTTAGAGAACAGGAGTAGGGTGAAGCTAATACATTAACTAAATGGTTAAACTAAAAAGAGATAAATGCCAGCGGAGCTAAGGAAAGGGACTTTTTGTTTTTAGATAGAAGGTTTGAGCAGATTTACAAGGTAAAACCCAATACAGAATCAAAGATTAAAGATACAACAAAACAAAATAAAACAAAAACCTGTGCAGCAGAAAGTGTAGAATTCAAGAGAAGCCGGAGATTCCATGGAAATGAGATATCTGGAAAGGCCTTGGTCTTGGAGAAGAGGAGCCACACCTTCTTCTCTGAGATAACACTGAAGAATGAGAGATCCATGAAGCACGGTGACATTCTTGGAGATAGTGAGATAGATGTAGTTCTGAGTCACACAGAGGTGGAAAGAGGAAGGTCCAGATTTCCATGTATGACAAGCAATGTGGCCATCAGGAATGGCATCGCCTAGAACAGGCTCTGTAGGCAAGATAAGGAATGATTAAGGGATGAATTAGAGCCATGAGGAGGGGATAGACAGTTCAGCTGGTTCCGGCACCTGCTTCTACCATGGATGATGCAAGTAGGAGTAGAAAAAAATGGAAGAAGTCAAAAGCTTATATTATTTATTTGAGGGAATGCCATGTCAGGGGCACTGATTATTAGTGGAACTCGCCAGTTACTGAAACCCCCAGTTAACTCAGGTGGATTTACAGATCAATGATTTGTTAAAAAACAAACAAACAAACAAACTCCTGGCACAATTTCCTGCTTTTCTTCAGCAATGCTTGGAATAGTGAGTGAATGTGAGTGTGACCCAGGACGGAAGATAGCATAGCAAAGGTAAAATGATCAGATTCTGTGCAGGGATACTTGGGGAGTAGTGGGGAAGTTGAATAAGATAAAATGTGGCATCAATTGTTCTGCATTAAAAATGACAGGTGACAATAGAAGTCTATTAAGTGTCTTCAGCAGTCAATTTCTACTCTTTGATCTTCTTGCTTTATAATGACATTTCCTTTTCTATATTCACAGTGGCTACTGATCTGTTGGGTCAGTCTGAAAAGATTTAAATAATATTTGTGTGACAGGTTGACTAATTCAAAATGTCTTTCATTGAATACTGCTTTTGTGAATGATCAAAAGCAAATATTGTGCTGACATATGCAATAAATGGACATTTTTCAAACATCCCCAGCCATATCATTTAAAATACATCCTTCATTATTTAGACAGGTTGCAGTTACTATAGCAAAATCATGAAGATCGACTAGGATGGAAACTTGGAATTCAAAGGAATAATTTTGGAAAAAGAATCTTTTACGGCCAAAAAGAACCCATTTAAAGTTCTCTATCGTGAGCTAAATATTTCTGAATGTTCTTAAATTTGATTTATTCTGTTGCATTCTGAAATTGAGCTGGTTTCTCGTCTTCCCCATGCTTTCTGTGGAGCTGATCCAAGCACAGAGTCTACTTTAGCACTGGAATAGACTCTGCATTTGGACCTTCTCCATCAAGGTTCAAAGTAAGATGAAACACTGGTTCTTGGGAATGGAATGACTGTGGATCTCAAACCCCTAACATCTGAAAACAAAAACTGATTTGCATGGAAAACTGAATTCAGTGAAAAATATGCATTTTCAGTACTGAGGTCTAGCTGTCATTAGGCTTACCTATCGAATAGGTTTTTATCTTTTTTTTTTTTAATATGGAGTCTTGCTCTGTTGCCCAGGCTAGACTGCAGTGGTACAATATCGGCTCACTGCAGCCTCTGCCTCCCAGGTTCAAGCAATTCTTCTGCCTCAGCCTCCCCAGTATCTGGGACTACAGGCACACACCACCATACTGAGCTAATTTTTGAATTTGTAGTAGAGACGGAGTTTCACATGTTGGCCAGGCTGGTCTCGAACTCCTGACCTAGGCCTCCCGAAGTACTAGGACTTCAGGCATGAGCCACCATGCCTGGTCTAGTTCACCTATTTTTTTTTTTTAGATTACCTATTTTTTAAATGAACTATTGAATGAGGTGAACTTAAAATGCGAGCACAAATAGGAATTTAAAAACCCACAGAAATAAGATTTTCTGTTTCTTTTCTTTCTTTTTGCCGTCTTAAATGCTGAGTCCGGCTTTCGGTGAGGATGTTGAAGGCAAAAATGTGCTGAATTAATGGAGAGGGGAGGAGGAACCTCAGAAAGTCATAGTTTCTTAGAGGAAGAAGGGATGCTAGAGATTATGCCAAGCTTCCTTACAAATTTTATAGAAACTGTAACATCTGCAAATAAGAGGATGTATCTAAGATTACACCTAATTTTAGTGAATAACTCAGGACTATAAGCCAACACTCTCCATTGAACCACGGTGTCTCTCATAAATTTCTCTTACTCTACATACTTCATATACTGGATGACCTTCCATAGAGAACATAGATTTTTCTTGTAGCAGTAATACTGCAATCCTTGGGTATAAGTGATAGTGAGATGATACCTAATTCAGTCCTCTGCCTTTAGCAATCAGCTAAATCAAAGACGCTCAACTAAAGGAAATTCTTACTGTTACCTTTGAAAGTCATGGTCAGTTTTTAGGGAGCTTTCATTTTCTACAACACACATTTCCCTCTATAGACAGACAGTTTTGGCTGGGCACAGTGGCGTGTGTCTGTAATCTCAGTGCTTTGGGAAGCTAAGGTGCGTGGGTCGCTTAAGGACAGGAGTTTGAGACCAGCCTGGGCAACATAATGTGACATGGTCTCTACAAAAAAATTAAAAAGTAAAAGAATAAAAATTAGCCAGGCATGGTGGTACATGCTTACAGTCCTAGCTACTTTGGAAAGTGAGATGGGAGGACTGCTTGAGTCCAAGAGTTTGAGATTATAGACAGCTGTAATCAGGCCGCTGCACTCCAGCGGAGCAAGACCCTATCTCTAAAAATGTTTTACACTGAAAGGCAGTTTTTGCTGGAGCATGGAAAGCTTTAGGGCAGGTGTCAGGAGATTTGATCTTGTAGACCTGCTGTCTAGAGACTGTGATGTAAGACTCAGACTTTCTGAACCTCAGATTCATTAGGTATAACTACAGAATAATAATGTCCTTCTAACCTATTTTGGTGCAGGGATGCATCTTAGAAGATGCTATAGTTGACAGTTCTTGAAACATGCATACGTAAGGTGATATAACACTAAAACATTCTAATTATTAAGCTCTTCTTCTCTTGTGTAGCGTTCCATAAATATTATGAGTAGTTGATCACATTCTAAATATCTGAAGGCTCTTAATCTCATTTTTTTGTTTTGTTTTTGAGACAGAGTCTTACTTTGTCACCCAGGCTGCAGTGCAGTGGTGTAATCTCGTTCACTGCAACCTCCGCCTCCCAGGATCAAGTGATTCTCCTGCTTCAGCCTCCTGAGTAGCTGGAATTACAGGTGCGCCCCACCACGCTCAGCTAATTTTTGTATTTTTAGTAGAGACGGGGTTTCACCATGTTGGTCAGGCTGGTCTCGAACGCCTGACCTCGTGATTCGCCCGCCTTGGCCTCCCAAAGTGCTGGGATGACAGGCGTGAGCCACCGCGCCCAGCCTCTTAATCTCATTTTAAGCCTTTCCTCCCTTTCTTTTACATTACTTGCCTTAAGTACCAGGAAAATATCTTTTAAGAAAGGAATCCAGTGGTATTTCTGGCAGAAACTCTGTACTGGAAATTGTATATGGCAACCTGATCTCAGCATGCTTTGATCAGGAGCATCAGGAGTCTATCAGAAATCACAAAGACTTTGAAAGTAAACCCAGAATTAAAAGTGAGACAGCTGGTCTTTTCAGACATCAGGTGAAGCTACACAAAGTCAGTGGGTTTTATCGAGAGTGTTAACGTAAGCAGAAGAAAGGTATTTACAGCTTCACCATTCTCTTGCTTACAAGAGGAAGCTAGCCTGAGTATGGAAAGCTAAGCTATCCTCCAATTCTCTTGCACGTGAGCTGTGTGCAGTTTTCAAGATCATAGGGCAAATAATATACGCAATTTTTATTGCCATTTCCCTACTCCCTAGGAGTCAAGTTATATGAATTTCTTTTGATATCCGCACCCGTGGTCCCTACGTACTCATCAACTTGTCAGATGCGTAAAAATCTCAACATGAAATATGGATGTTGACACAACCTGACAGGTCTCCACATTTAATTAGGCACAAGATTCCAATTAACAATCAGAGAAGCTCCCACACTTTAAACAGTTAACACTTCATGTTTAATGCAGTGTTAGGTCTCAGGCTTGCCATGGCTTATTTATACAGCAGCTACTTCTAAGACCAATTGAAATGAAACATACGCAGAGAAATATAAAGAAATCCCGTGCATGCGTGTATAAATAATCCAAAGCAGAGTTCATATTCCTCAATGGATAACATCTGAACTCTTATCTTTACAGTTTGGTTATCTTAATTCTCCTCATAAAGTTCCATGGAAAACACAGATTTACGGTGAATGAGAATCTGATTTAGAATATACAGACCAAGGGGAAAAAAAAGTGAAAGTGAAAAGTAAATCCTAGGTATGTATGGAAGAAATCTCTAGTCAAGAGTGGGCAGTCAGCTGTGACTGGCTGAGGGCTTGTCGGTGTTCTGCGACCTCAGCCAAGCCTCCAGTTTCTGGGGTTGCTTGGATCATCAACTCCTGACTTGGATGCTACCTGCATCAGGGTATTGCATTCCTCTTTGCATCGTTTTGTTTTCCTCTTTTATTATTTATTTATTAGTTAAGACGAGGTCTCTAGGCCGGGCTCAGTAGCTCACACCTGTAATCCCAGCACTGAAAGGCCGAGGCGGATGGATCACCTGAGCTCAGGAGTTCGAGACCAGCTGGCCAACATGGTGAAACCCCGTCTCTACTAAAAATACAAAAATTAGCCAGGCATGGTGGTGAGCACCTGTAATCCCAGCTATTGGGGAGGCTGAGGCAGGAGAATTGCTTGAACCACAGACACAGAGGTTGCAGTGAGCTGAGACAGCACCACTGCACTCCAGCCTGGGTGACAAGAATAAAATTCCATCTCAAAAAACAAAACAAAACAAAACAGACGATGTCTCACTATGTTGCCCAAATATTTATTATTTGGAGCCTTCATTATTTGGTTGGAAATGGTAGCTTCCAAACCCAGTCAAACTAATCCAAGTAAGCAATGATTTTTCATGAGTAGATGTTGACATGAACCAACACATTTTCACAGGCAGAGTACCAGCAATTATTAAGTTGCTATTTGAAAATTGCGAGTTTTATATTGTCACAAAATAAACAGAACTGGGATTTACATTTCATAATTTGTGCAATGGTTTTCATGTATTCTTAACAGTTTTTATCTCATTCTAATAATTACAGTATGTTTTCCTTCTTTGGGAATTTCAGTTAGCATATCTCCTGCCTTCTCCTCTACTTCTCCTCATTAGATGTGCTGATGTTAAGAATCTTTTGTAATTTAACAATTGTGACCATATTCTGGGAGGCCTTATTTTGTAATATTGAAGAATGAAGGATTTAGGGGCAGACAGACCTCAGTTTAAGTCCTGATTTTATTACTTACTAATTAAATGACCTTGAGTAAGTTATTCTGCCTCCTTGGCCTTGGTTTTCACATCTGTAATACTGGATTGTTGTAAGGGTTGAATATAGTTAATATACATAAAACCTTTAGCACAGGACCTGGTGCAAAGTACAAGGCCAAAAAGCATTAGCTATGATTATTGGCAATGTGGAAATGAATGAGTAGATTTGGTTTCTAAAATTGGTGTCAATAATTCAAATATTTGTAAAAAATAAAAATGTGGCCAGGTGTAGTGATAATCCCAACATTTTGGGAGGCCAAGGTGGGTGGATCACCTGAGGTCAGCAGTTCAAGACCCAGCCTGACCAACATGGAGAAACCCTGTCTCTACTAAAAATACAAAAGTAGCCTGGGGTAGTGGCGCATGTTTGAAATCCCAGCTACTCAGGAGGCTGAGGCAGGAGAATCACTTGAACCCAGGAGGCAGAGGTGGTGGTGAGCCATATCGCGACACTGTACTCCAGCCTGGGCAACAAGAGCAAAACTTAGTCTCAAAAAAAAAAATGTGTTTAGGACCAAGTTAAATCAGAGCCGAATCAGATGAAATGAAAGTATGGCAGTCATCAGTGTGCCCTCTTACTGCCTCTGAGGATCAAAATGCATTAGCTAGTATTGAGTGTTCACGCTGGGGAATGTTGGTGTCGTTCATATTTTGGATGTAGATGATATAGTTAAGAGAAATGTATCAGGAGATCAAGAGATAAGTGAAAAATGGGCCTTCAATAATTTGAGAGTTTAAAAAAATTTGTACTGGAAAGATATTTAAAGTATGTTATCCATTACCACTCACCCCAACTATCCTTGGAGAATAGCATGATTGGAAACAGATGCAAAAACTGCAGTCAATTCACAATTCCCACAGAGTAGGCAGATTTTAATTGCCAGGATATTTTAGTCACTTTGATTTAACAGCCTTTGGCTCTTATTTTCCCTTTTGAATTTGTTTTTGTAAGATATGACAAAAATTAGCTTTCTAACACCTCTTCACAGTTTTTAAGAGTTTCTAGTAGAGCATATCCTAATAATGTGTACTCAGTAAATACTGGAAATAATGAGAGATTGCTGTTAGCCATTATTTATTATAACACTCCATTTCTCTCTGTTATTAGATTCCAATACCCCCAAGTAGCTTTATAAAGAATATTCACTTAGGCCAGGCACAGTGGAGCACAGGACACCGGTCAAAAGTGAGGCCATGTGCTAAGGTAATTGAGTGAACATTTGAATAGTGAAATCCCCAGACTTCCTCCCCAGAACTCTGCAGCTAGGCGTATACTCCCAAGCCAAGGTAGGATGAGCCTTCCTTGGGAAATCTACTAGCACCGTGAGGGGATAAAAAGGCCTAATGATACTGGCTTTGGAGCCTCCCCAAATAAAGAGCCAAATTAGATCACTCTGCAGTGCATTCCACAATCAGGAAGTCTACTTATTAATCTTGCCCTTCAAGTACAATTTTGAGTGCTCTAATTTTGAATACAAGCCACAAACTGCCAGGCATCAATCGGCAAACATCTGAGGAAATCCTCTAAGATTAGAGACAAAGCCTCGAGCAAGCTAACCAAAAGGCAAAACAACTCAGAGAGAAGAGAAATATTCAGGCAGAAAAAAACTTCAAAATCTTACAAGAGATAAGAGAAGCATTGTTCCTATAAGAAAAAAGAAGACGATTCTAAGAGAGCATTATTCGGAGAATAAGAGCTCTTTGAAATTAAAAAATAAAATGCGAGAAATAAAAATAACAAAAATTGGAAGATAAACTTGAAGAAATTTCCACAAAGTAAAACAAAATGACAAAAATGCAAAATAGGAGAAAAACGCTTTTGTTTTTTGAGACAGAGTCTCACTCTGTTGCCAGGTTGAAGTGCAGCGGCGCAATCTTGGTTCACTGCAACTTCTGCCTCCCGGGTTCAAGCGATTCTCCCGCCTCAGCCTCCCAAGTAGCTGGGATTACAGGTGTGCACCACCTTGCCCATGTACGGCTAATTTTTTGTATTTTAAGTACAGATGGGGTTTCACCATGTTGGCCATGACGGTCTCGATCTCTTGACCTTGTGATCCACCCACTTTGGCCTCCCAAAGTGCTGAGATTACAGGCGTGAGCCACTGTGCCCGGCCCAAAAAATTCTTTTTTAAAAAGTAAGGGACCACTGCAAAAGGTCCAATATCTGATTAAAAGAAATCACAGTAAGAGAGACCTGAGAAAGCAGCAAGGAAGAAATCATCAAATAAAATGCATAGGTGCTGAAGAATGCACCAATATCCAGACAGCAAACTGAAATACAGTCCCAAAGCACACTGTTACTAATTTTCAGTAGTGAGGTCAAGGAGAAGATCCCAAATTTTTTCTGAAAAAGAAAACAAACCATCACCAAAATAGTTTTTGTACAAAGCACCAAGAATGAAAACAGTATGGGTCCTCTCAACAGCCATACTGAAAGCAGAAGGCAACAGAGCAAGGACTTTAAATTTCTGAAATAAAATGATTTTAAGGCTGAAATTCTCTTTCAAATTACTAAATCTATTTTTTTTGTCTATTCATTTACAATGTGTTAATCCATATATTTTTAGGCATATACAATTTTTGGAAGTTTAATCTTCCATGTACCTTTCTGGGAAAGCTACTCGAATGTGTCTCATCAAACTAAGGAGGAAAACAAGAAAGAGAATGACAAGGGGTCAGCACCAGAGGGTGAGTCCTGGTGAAGAGATCCAAGATGGCCACCACACAGCTGCTTAGAGAGCAACCACCAAAGACGAAAATAAGAGAACAGCTAATGAGATTAAAATATCACCAGCAGATTATGCAAGTAAGGGAAAGTTTGAGGCTGAAATGAAGGTAAGTAGAAAGAAAATGAAAAATATTAATCAGGAGAAAACAGAAAATTGAGAAAGAAAAATTGATAACTGCACAAGACGATTTTATTGTGAATCATGCATACATAGTTATAATAATGTACGCAGTTAAATTTTATCTAACTGAAATGTCGGTTTGGGGAGAATGAGGACATGAGAAGTGTTTGGACAAGGAGAGTGGCTGGTTTAGGGACCAGGAGGGGAAAGGGAGCTCAATTCTCATCTTCCACATGAGGAGTGAGTAGATAGCATGCTAACAACTGCAAAATTAAGACTTCACAACGTAGATGTGTTATGAACTTAGGTGTGTTAAGATTTAGAGGAAAATACCTGAAGAATCAGCTGGAAACTTTGATAGTAATGGCTTTTAGGGGCTGAAAATTTGAGGGTGGGTTGGCAGCTGAGAGTGATCCAATTTCTCTGCCAAGTTTTGTAGAAAATTTGCCTCAAAACTATGCAAAAACAATTTTGATAAATTTTTTTTAAATTTTGAAAAGAAAAAAGCCTGCAAAGCATATATGACATTGAAATGTAATAAACAGAATTAAAAGGGAAATATATGGTTTAAAAATGGCAGACAGAGGAAGCTTAGCAAATTCTGAGTTATAACCGCACCATTTATAATCAGTGAGCTTCACTGATATCTATCAATCAGAAGGTAAAGGGAGCACCTGAAACATGGAAATAGCCTTCCCTGGATGTCCTATAATTGGTTAGACCAGCAGTTCTCAAACTTGTTAGCATCGGAATCCATTTTGTCCTTAAAAAAATTAATAAGGACCTCAAAGAAGTTTAGTTTCTGTTGGTTCTATCATACTAGGAATGGAAAGTGAAAACAATTTTAAATATTTATTATCTATTTTAAAATAATGATAATAAACTCATTACATGTTTTATGAAAAGAAACTACATTTTCCAAAACAACAAAAATATGAGTGAGAAGAATAGATTTTTTTTTTTAACCTTTTGGCAAGTCTCTTACATCTGGATTCCCCTGTCTCTGCATTCAATCTGTTATGTTGTTATTTTGGTTGAAATATACAAAGGAAATTTGGCCTCCCACATGTAAGATTATGATCTTCCCTTTCTGCGTAATTATTGTGGGTATTCTTTGTTAGTTCACCAAAACTTGACATAAAAAAGTTTCTTAAGGGTTAGTTAAAATGTGACAATGAAAACTATATTAAGGAATTTCTCAAACTCTGTTACATTGAAATTCATTGGTCTACAGTGCACTTGGAATGGATCTTTTACTTTAAGCATGATTTTATAACCTTACTCATTGGCTTAATGAATTGTGCAGATCTATAGAATGTTAACACCCTCCATTGCACAATATATACTTTTTAAAATCACTCATTAGTATCACCTCCAATCTCATCATAAAGTCTTTTTTTTTTTTTTTTTTTTTTTTTGAGACAGAGTCTTGCTCTATTGCCCAGTCTGGAGGGCAATGGAGCAATCTCGGCTCACTGCAACCTCTACCTCCCAGGTTCAAGAAATTCTCCCGCCTCAGCCTCCCAAGCTATCATGCCCAGCTAATTTTTGTATTTTTAGTAGAGACAGGACTTCGCCATGTTGACCAGGCTGGTCTTGAACTCCTGACCTCAGGTGATCCACCCGCTTCGGCCTCCCAAAGTGCTGGAATTGCAGGCATGATCCACTACTCCCAGACAAAAAGTATTTACAAGCTGACAAATAATTGGTGGCGAACAAATATTTCCAAAATTCTAATATTTTCCTAATTTGCAAATATTTTCAGTTGCTTTCCTCAAAGTGATAGCTTCATTTTGTTAAATTTTGAGAACATTTCTTCCAGATACTCATATTGGACTAATTGTAGTTTGGCATTTTAATAAAAATGTTCCACAAAACATGGTGTTCAGTGGTGCCTCAATATGTTCAATTCAAACAATGGCACAGGCACCTTTATCTTGAAATAGTCATGGTGCTTCAGCCTGCAGCAGGAGTGCTTTATGCAGTGAGTCACAGCAAACATCAAAAAGACATCTGAGTCACCGGAGCATGCCTATAGTCCTAGCTACTTAAGAGGATGAAGAGGTGGGAAGATCCCTTGAGTTTAGGAGTTCAAGACCAGGCTAGGCAAATAGTGAGACTTTACCTCATTTATTATTATTATTAAAAAGAGACATCCACTCAAAGGTTAAACTTTAATAAGGTCAAGAATTTTTACTGCTGTATGGAGAACATTCTTAAGTGGAACTTAAGAACAATTTTATTTTTCTGCCATTGCCTGACAAAAGAATATGACAACCAGTACAGGTGGGTAATACTGTCGCCATGCGTGCTCAGTTGCCAGCAGTTGTACCCACTCCTGCTTTTGTGCTATCCAGGTTTATGGCAAAAGGGCAAATAACATACTATCATGACCTTGTGGACACTCAGAAAATGTCTCAGGACTTCTTCTGGGCTACACTGTAGCTCCTGGAGAGGTCAGATTGATTCTCACTTTTTGTTTCTGTAGGATTGTGTTTAGCACATTATAGCTGATCAAAAAGTATAATGAATTGGACCAAACGAATGAAGAGGACAGTTAAGTGAAACAGTTACTTGAGTGGGGAAGACAGTGGGTAAATTAATGAGAATACAAGGAAAGAGGTGGACCCTCAAAAAAACAAATTAAAATTTCTGTACTGAACGTGATCTTACTGTGTTTACTATTTTCTTTTAAACCTCTTCCCGCCAATCCTTTTTCCCCTAACTGGCACCATAATGGCCTACAGAATGAAACAGCACAAAGCCCAGCCTTGTATTCAAGCCCTTCTCATCCAGCTAAAGCCAATGTCTAGCCATACCTTCTCCTCCCTGCTCCTAAATTAATCATCTGGCTCTGTATAAATATCTGGTGATCCAGTCTGCCCACAAGTAATATACTTTCACTATTTCATAGCTACTCTTTTTTTTCCCTTGCCTTTAACATCCACCTAAGATGCAAACATTTCCATGATGTATCTTCTGGTGACCCAACCCCCAGTGATATATCCCATCTCTGGCCAACTATTTAAGAAAGTTTAGGTCACATGACTTAACCCTTTGTAAACAGACAAGCATCAACTACTTGCTAATTGTCTAATGTGAGATAATCTTATTTCCCTAGATTTCAAGTTACTAGAGTGTGGAAATTTCCTTTTTCAAGGTGAGACTAAGAGGTAAGGAGACAGATTCTACTTGTGGTTTGTGAACCACTAAGTACTATGTAATCTGTCATCATTTATTTTTCTTGCATACCCCATAGTGTTTAATATGGCACAGGCTCACTGGAAGTCTTTAATAAATACTTGTGGATTAATTGAATGCAGAAAGCTAGGACTGTTATTTGGGAGAAAGATCACCCACAAGGGAGTTAAAAAGACATGAAGGATTTTATGTGGTAAGTTTGAACAGAGCAAAGCCAAATAAAATTTGCTGAATTCCAATTTTTCAATTAATTTCCACTGCATTTTGTTTGCCCAATCTAACAG
This sequence comes from Cacajao melanocephalus, assembly GCA_963573385.1. Classification (NCBI taxonomy): domain Eukaryota; kingdom Metazoa; phylum Chordata; class Mammalia; order Primates; family Pitheciidae; genus Cacajao; species Cacajao melanocephalus. The sequence continues at coordinate 103,794 of CAUYLG010045537.1, read as the reverse complement.
ACCCAGGCAAAATGTGGCACTCTAATAGAGAATGCAGTTAAAAAGAAGAAGACCTTTTGGTTCCATAAATAAGCTACTTCATATTACATAGCTCTTTTAAGAATAATGAAATTAAATTTTCCCAGAATCCATCATTTTAATGCCTTGATAAGATGCTTTCATGGAAAGAATTATTTGAGACCTTTGCTGAAAACTTAGGAAATTTTGTCATTAGTCATGCACACACACACACACACAAAACTAGGCAAGGCACAATGGTTCACGCCTGTAATCCCAGAACTTTGGGAGGCTAAGGCAGGTGGATCACGAGGTCAGGAGTTTGACACCAGCCTGGCCAATATGGTGAAACCTCGTCTCTATTAAAAATACAAAAATTAACTGGGTATGGTGGCGGGCACCTGTAGTCCCAGCTACTCAGGAGGCTGATGCAGAAGAATCGCTTGAACCCGGGAGGCAGAGGTTGCAGTGAGCCAAGATCACGCCACTGAACTCGAGCCTGGGCAACAGAGTGAGACTCTGTCTGAAAATAAACAAACAAAGAAACAAACAAACTATCAAACAAAAAACCTGCCATAGGAACTGCAACATGGAAATATCTATTGTCTACTTATTATCTGTCAGATATATGGATAATATTTATTTAATCCTCCCAACAAACCTCCAACAGAGATATTCTTATTTCCATTTAGAGAAAAAGTAACTGATACTTAGAAAGAATAAGAAGCTTTTCCAAAATTACAGAACCTTCAAATTGAGGATTCAGCATTGGGAACTACAGTCGTCTGAATCTGAAAGCCATCCTCTTTCCTCTTCACCTTGTAAAGCCACTTCTTGTTTCAACAAAATGTCAAATAAGTAGCCTGATGAAGAACTGACTAATTAAATGCATTACAAGCTACTATCTGAATATTAAATAATATGCGATGCTGCTTCTTGTTCTTTCAAAGATTCTTTACACAAAGGGGAAAATAATGAAACATTTTTGGGATGAAGTGTGTGTTTGGGGTGACAGTGGTTATTTGGAGGGCAGATGATGCAATTGCCTGCTTGTTGCTGACTCAGAAATGTAGAGAAATGGTAAATACAAACAGATGGCTCAGGGTTCCATTCCTTTTGTGAACTCTATGACCCAGATTCAACAAATCTACGGTCGTGGCACTGGATGTCCTTTTACTACAATCCTTTTACCTTGTCACCCTAACAAAATGACTGAAATTTTAAAATGACAGGGTCAGTCGTGAACTTTACTAGCAGTCCTGCCTCTGAGCCATTTTGTGGTCTCAGGGTTACGATTCTTACACTAACAGGTGGTGTCAGAAATCAAAACCTAATCCTCCAGGCGCTGCCTTGGTGTTCAGTTTCACCTTTCACTGAAGGTGTAATCCACGCCATTAGTTTAATATTTCTCTGTGGGAAAGACACCAAGAGACATGATCTTGGAGAATGTCCTGGGATTTCCAATATCTCCAGAGGAAATTATTTATATTTGACATGGGTTTTTCTCTGTAGCATTTACTATATAGAAATTTAGGGCACTACAGAATTTCCATGTGTGTGTTTGTACGTGTGTGTGTGTGTATGTGTGTGGTGTGTGTATGTGTTGCGTGTGTGTGTATGTGTCTGTGTATATGTGTATGTGTGTGTGTGTATGTGTGTATGTGTGTGGTGTGTGTATGTGTACGTGTGTATGTGTGTGTGTATGTATATATGTCTTTGTGTGTATGTGTGTGTTTGTGTGTATGTGTTCCGTGTGTGTGTATGTGTCTGTGTATATGTGTATGTGTGTATGTGTGTGTATGTGTGTGGTGTGTGTATGTGTACGTGTGTATGTGTGTGTATGTATATATGTGTTTGTGTGTATGTGTGTGTGTGTATGTGTTGTGTGTGTGTGTGTCTGTGTATATGTGTATGTGTGTGTGTGTATGTATGTGTATGTGTGTGGTGTATGTGTACATGTGTATGTGTGTGTATGTATATATGTCTTTGTGTGTGTGTGTGTGTGTGTTGCATGTGTGTGTATGTGTCTGTGTATATGTGTATGTGTGTGTGTATGTTTGTGTGTATGTATGTGTATGTGTGTGCGTGTGTGTATGTGTACGTGTGTATGTGTGTGTATGTATATATGTCTTTGCGTGTATGTGTGTGTTTGTGTGTATGTGTTGCGTGTGTGTGTATGTGTATGTGTGTGTGTGTGTGTATGTTTGTGTGTATGTGTATGTGTATGTGTGTGTGTATGTATGTGTATGTGTATGTGTATGTTTGTGTGTATGTATGTGTATGTGTGTGCGTGTATGTATATGTGTGTGTGTGTGCGTGTGTGTATGCACAGGAACATATTTGTTTTTAACTTAGTGTCGCTTTACAAACCCATTGCAGTGTGCTAAAAAAAAATATGAAGACTTGTGACTAGAGAATGCAATGCTCCTTAGGCTAAGTTCATGGTGGATGGACTTCTGTCTATTTGTTACTGCATATAGAAGGGCAAGAAATTGGCAAAAGTTGCTGTATGAATACATTCTGTAACACAACGGCATAACAAATTGATTTAGACAAGAACAGAATAGCTGAGGATGGGAAGAATGTTCCAAGCCCAGCTATTAATCCAAGTACGGGATAGGGTTGCTACCTTTTGTCCGGGTTTCAGGGCACCCATCCATGTGAACCTTAGGTGGTCTCCATAGCAACTGCTTAGGTGGTCAGTGACTGAGTCAGTGGATGGAGCTAAGAGGGCTGGGTAGACCTGGGATCCTGGGGCACTTTGTAAATCTCCGTGCTAGTGATCACATATCTAGATGACATTTTCCAGTCCATCTCCCCATTCTCACCCACTTGTTTCCTTTAACCTTCCTTTTTATGTTCCTGGTTAAATAAAACCTATAGGTAGACATGTACCCACTGGCCTTTGCCTTTTTTGTGTTTAGGGGTGTATTAAAGGTAAGATCCCCATGAGTGCCCAATGTTACAGGTTTTTTAAAGTTACCTGTTTAGACCCAGCCCAGTGGTTCACACCTATAACCCCAGCACTTTGGGAGGCCAAAGTAGAAGGATCACTTGAGCCCAGGAGTTCAAGGCCAGCCTGGACAATATAATGGCTAGGCATGGTGTAACAGCTTCTTGGGAGACTGAGGCAGGAGGACCTCTTGAGCCCAGAATGGGAAGGCTGTGATGAGCTGTGAACATGCCACTGTACTCCAGCCTGGGTGACATAGTGAAACCCTGTCTCAAAAATAAATAAATAGGGCTGGATGTGGTGGCTCACACCTGTAATCCCAGAACTTTGGGATGCTTAGGTAGGTAGATCACTTGAGGTCAGCAGTTTGAGACCAGCCTGGGCAACATGGTGAAACCCCATCTCTACCAAAAAATACAAAAATTAGCCAGGCACAGTGGCATGTACCTGTAGTCCCAGCTACTCAGGAGGCTGAGGCAGGAGGCTGGCTTGAGCCTGGGAGGTGGAGGTTGCAATGAGCTGAGATTGTGCCGTTGCACTCCAGCCTGGGTGATAGAGCAAGACCCTGTCTCAAAAACAAAAACCACAAAACAATTAAAATTAATAAATAAATAACAGGCTGGGTGAGGTGGCTCACGCCTGTAATCCCAGCACTTTGGGAGGCTGAGGTGAGTGGATCATGAGGTCAAAAGATCGAGACCATCTTGGCCAACATGGTGAAACCCCATCTCTACTAAAAATACAAACATTAGCTGGGTGTAGTGGCATGTGCCTATAGTCCCAGCTACTCAGGAGGCTGAGGGAGGAAAATCACTTGCACCCGGGAGGTGGAGGTTGCAGTGAGCCAAGATTGCACCACTGCACTCCAGCCTGGAGAACAGAACAAGACTCCGTCTCAAAAAATAGAATGAAATAAATAATAATGTTACTTGTTTGAAGACAGATGATGATTTTAAATTATACCAGTCTTAACTTGCACCAAGTCCCCTCCCTTCCTTTTCTCATAGATGGGGTTAGGAGAAAGCTAATGAAGCATTACCTCAGGTACCCCAGGACCCGACACTATATGCATGTGGCATATGGTTATGTAACTGCTGCAATAGTAAGGTATATTAACTGCAATAGATTAATATTGAATGTCTTCCAATTCCCATCAGTTTCCCTTGTGTCCTTCAGGTGGCACTGCTGTGGTCACAGACATATTTTGTACTTTTCATCTCAGGGAGACTTGAGTTGGAGCTGTGTTTTGTTTGCGTTGGGTATGATGTACTTACGTAGTTTATAGTTTCTCTTGTTTATGGATAACTCAGTCTTCCAGGACTGGAATGCCTTTCAGGAATACTGTATTGACTTTCTTTTTGTCAGAGTTACATATTCAAAATTTGGGATTGTGTTCCTTAAGGAGAACTTTCAAATTGGGTACATTTTAGGTTCCAGCAAACCTGGATCTACCCTTAAATCTCTTTTGTGTCTCTGATCTTTACCTTATGTGAATATTTTATTTTACGTGGATATGGGATACCTCATTGTTGAATGTGTGACTGTGCGATTTGGAGATTACCTTTATGGCACTTTCTATCATCATTACACATTTTTCATTAGGTCAGGACAAAGTTCTATTCAAGAGTTATGCATGGCTGTATTCTACAATGTCACATCTTCATTTACATATGAAATGGTAACATCGAATTAGCAATATAAATTCTTAGAATTAAGAGCACTCTCAATTTGCCAAAATTTGACTGTACTATTTTTTCAATGTACTTCATAAATTGATGTGAAGAAGGCTTTAGATAATAAATAATATTTTACAAATGGTTTTATAGGCTATGTTTTTATCAACGCAGTAAGTATCATCAATTAAACCAATGCTTTAGGGAATTCATACCTTTACTTTGATTTGTTGGGTACATTCACTCCAAATAAGTATTTAAGAAGTTATTCCTAGCTGGGCCAGTGGCTCACGCCTGTAATACTAGCACTTTGGGAGGCCGAGATGGGTGGATTGCTTGAGCTCAGGAGTTTGAGACCAGCCTGGGCAACATGGTGAAACCCCATTTCTACCAAAAATACAAAAAATTAACTGAGCGGAGTGGCAGGTGCTTGTAGTCCCAGCTACTGAGGAAGGAGAATTGCTTGAACTCAGGAGGTGGAGGTTGCAGTGAGCCAAGATCATGCCACTGCACTCCAGCCTGGGTGACAGAGTGAGACTCCATCTCCAAAAAAAAAAAAAAAAAAGCAAGAAGTTATTCCTATTTATTGTGTCTTCCATAAACTCAATTATTTTACACTTCAGGGTACAGCCATCTTTAACTAAGAAAAGAGACCCCTGCATGGTCATGTAAAATTTTTTCTGCAGTGGTTTGCATTAGGTTCACAGACAAACACTAAATCATTTAACCTCTGAGCTTTTGTGTTTTTCTTTGAAACCAGGGGTCTTTATTTCCCCTGTGTAATATTTGTACCATTAAGCTTTAAATTACTGTTTAAAATGCTGAGACATATAAATATATAAAATCTTTCAAAAAGAAAATGTTGACTAGTTTTATTACAGGTTACAAATTAAATTGAGGACCTCTGTTTCTGGCCAAAGTGGAGTAAAGGCACTTAATTTATGCTCTTGCCTGAAACAGCTAAAACCAGTGCCAAAACTCAGACTGAATCAGAACAAACCAGACAAAATATTTGAAACCATGGCTTTCAAGACACCAAACGCCAGAAAAGAACAATGATCTCTGGAAGATGGAAAACAAAGTGAACCTTATGATTGACCCTGCTTACTGCTTTGAGAGAGTTTCTAGGTTGCATTGCAGGAAGGGGAAACTCAGGTGGAGCCTGACAAACTTCAGCGTTGAGGAGATGAAACCAACTCTGAAGAGATCAAGGCAGCTGGAGTTCTCAGGACAGAATTTGTGAGATGAGAGAGAGCTGCAGTGATCTTCAGAAAGCCTTCCTCTGGTATTCAGCTGAATCTGATCAAAGAATGCATGTGACGAAATTACTCAATGCCAGGAAAAGAATTGATCAAATGGATTAGAAACCTCGAAGGATCAAAACATTTTCATGTAATTTAACTGCTCCTGAGAACAAAACTCAAGAATATTTACAGGATTACAGAAAATATCCAGTACCCAATAGGGTAAAATTCACAATATTTGGCATCCAATCACAGATGTCCAGGCATGCAAAAACAAAAAAACCAAAAACAAACCAACAAAAACCCAAAAAACAAAAAACAAAACAAAACAAAAACCCAGGAAAGTATGAACTGTAGTAATGAGACAAAGCAATCGCCCGAAATGAAATAAGAACTAACAGAAATGATAACATTAGCAGAGCACTGCATTGAAAAGTTACTATAATGATATTCCACTTATTCAGAAAGTTGAGACATGGAAAATATTAAAAGACTCAAACTTCTAAAGACGAAAACTGTAATAGCTGAAATTGAAAATACACCGGATGGGATTAATAGGAGATTATGTGTTGCAAAATAAAAGTTTAATAAACTTGAAGACATAGCAACAGAAACTATTTAAAAAGAAAAACAGAGAAAAAGTTTTTAAAAATACAAAGATCATCGTGAGATGTGGGATAACTTCATTTGGCCTGATATATGTATAACTGAAATCCCCAAAGGAATAGGGGAAGAAAAAGAATTGAAAAAACAATAGCCTACTATTTCCAAATTTGGTAAAAATTACAAACCAACAGATTCAAGAATTCCAATAAATCTCAAACACAAGAAAAATGAAGCAAATCACATCAAGAAACACCATAATTGAATTGCTCAAAATCAGTGACAAAAAATAAATCATGAAAGTAGCAAGATAAAAAAAATTATATAGAGAGAAACAAAAACAAAAGTACATTTCTCTTTGGAAAAAAATTACAATAAAATAATGTCTTTATTGTAAGAAAAAACCTTATAAACCTAGAATTCAATACTCAACAAAATAATTTTTCTAGAAATAAAGCTATATATATATATTTTTTTTCATATATATAAAAACCAAAAGAATTCATCAATAGTAGATTAACATAATAAGAAATATTAAAGGAAATCCTTCAAGTCAAAAATAAATTATATTAGGTAAAAATGTGCATCTGTACAGAGGGATGTAGAGCAACAGAGATGGTAACAAGTGAGTAAAAATAGAAGACTTTTTCTTATTATTTGAGTTACTTTAAAAGATAACTATTTAAATAAAAATAAAAACAAGCCAGATGCATTGGCTCAAGCCTGTAATCCCAGCACTTTGGGAGGTCGAGGCAGGCAGATCACTTGAGGCCAGGAGTTGAGACCAGCCTGGTCAACATGGCAAAACGCTGTCTCTACTAAAAATATAAAAATTAGCCAGGTGTGGTTGGGTGTGCCTATAACCCCAGCTACTTGGGAGGCTGAGGCATGAGAATCGCTTGAACCTGGGAGGAAGAGGTTGCAGTGAGCTGTGATTGATCACACCACTGCACTCCAGCCTGGTGACAGAGTGAGACCCTGTCTCAAAAAAATAAATAAAAATAAGGTATTGTAGCATTTATAACATATATATAAATATAATATATGACAATAATCACATAAACGCCAGAAGGGAAGAAATGAAAGTGTACTTTTTTTAGGGCTCTTATATTATACATAGAGTTGTATACTATTGCTTGAAGATAGACTATAATAAGTTAAAAATATGCATGATAAATTCTAAAGCAAAGACTAAAATAATAACAAAGAGTTATAGCAGTGTGCCAACAAGGGAGATAAATTGGATTCATAAAAAAATTATCCATCCAAAGAAGACAAATGATGAAGTAAAGTGGAACAACGAAGAGATGGAAAAAATATGAATTGTAGGATAATAGACTTATACCTAACTATATCAATAATTACATTAAATGTAAATGGCCTAAACAGCTCATTAAAGGAAAGGTATTTCTAGATTGGATTTAAAAAAAGCATATGCCATCTATAATAAATACACTCTGAATATAAAAACTAAAATAGGTTAAAAGTAAACAGATGAAAAACAGTATGCCATGCTAACACTAATCAAAAAAGCTAGAGAGGCACCTAGCCTTTCTTTCTTGATTGAAAGAATGCTAGATGAAGGAGTAACATTGTGTCTATTTTCTCAAATGAATGACCCAATTGTCTATGCAGAAAATCTAACGGAATTTATAAAAATATACTAGAAATAACATATAAATGTAGCAAGGCTGCAGGATAAAAGGTCAATATGTAAACATAATTGTACTTTCATATACTAGGAACAAACATTTGGAAGTAAAAATTTAGAAAGCAGCCAGGCACAGTAGCTTGCACTTGTAATTCCAGCTACTTAAGAGGCTGAGGCAGGAGGAGTGCTTGAGCCCAGAAGTTTGAGGCTGCAGTGAACTAGGATTGTGCCTCTTCTGCACTCCAGCCTGAGTGATGGAGTGAAACCTCTTGAATTAAAAAGAAAAAAAAGAAAAAAGCAAGATCGTTTAACAATTACAACAGAAATATGAAACACTTTGGAAGAAGACTAGAAAACTGACAAAAGATGTACAAATATGTACCCTAAGAACTACAGAATATGGCTGAGAGAAATTAAAGAAGACTTAAATAAATGGAGAGATACACATCTTGCTCGTGAGCTGAAACACTCAGTATTGTTAAGATATCAATTCTCCCCAGATGGATCTACTGATTTGATTCCATTTCAATAAAAATTCTAACAGTGTTTCTGTAGATATTCACAAGATTATTCTAAAATTCATATAAAAAATATGGAATAGCCAAAAACTATTTTGAAAAAGAATAACAAAATTAATAGAGTGACACTGCCTGATTTCAAAACTTCTTAAAAGACTACTGTAAAGAAGAAAGTGTTTAATTAGTGTCAAGATATATAAATTAATCAAAGAAAAAGAATAGTTTGCCCAGAAGTAGAACTACACATACCTAGACAACTGATTTTTGACAAAGATGTAAAGGTAATTTGTTAGAGAAAGGATAATCTAGCCAACAAATGGTATAGGAACAACTGGCTATCCATACATGGGGAAAACAATATGAATTTTGATCCATACCTCACACCACATACAAAAATTTACTCATGATGGATAAGAGACATAAATGTAAAACTTAAAAATATAAAACTCACATAAGAAAAAGAAAAAAAAGGTTTGCAACCCTGTGTTAGGAGAAGATTTCTTATATGTGATACCCAAAGCACAAACTATTTTAAAAAAAGATTAATTAGATTTTATCAAAATTTATAGCAATGTGAAAATGGACTAATACACACAGTTTATTGTATGTCAATTATGCTTCACTAAAATTTTTAAAAATTCAGTAGAAACTTAAGTTGATTCTGTATCGGGCTGCTGTTTGCCTCCTGCTGGATTTTTGGCAGTTACATTGATGTCTGATCTACTGTTTTTACAATTCAGTTGAAAATATATTCTATTCTGTGGCTGCTTTAAGTGATTGACGGATAAACAGAGACACTTATTTGATTTTCATAGGTATTAAAATGTTTTTCCTGGAAAGCTAGGTTGTTAGGTCCATGCTACTGTCTTTTTAAAACTAAATTAGCTAGAATATGGAAGGTTGTGAACAAGTTTCAGAAAGTTGAGGAAACTACCAAAAAATCAATATTCCCCCCTCCCTTTTTTTTTTGAGACAGAGTCTCACTCTGTCACCCAGGCTGGAGTGCAGTGGTACAATCTTGGCTCATTGCAACCTCCACCCACTGCAACTTTTGGCTCCTGGGTTCAAGCAATTCTGCCTCAGCCTACCAAGTCGCTGGGATTATAGGCATATGCCAGGCTAATTTTTGTATTTTCAGTAGATATGAGGTCTCATCATGTTGGCCAGGCTGATCTCAAACTCCTGACCTCAGGTGATCCACCTGCCTCAGCTTCCCAAAGTGCTGGGATTACAGGGATTACAGCCACCACACCCAGCCACCCCTTTTCATAAAAGGACTGAGACACTTATTGTCCACACATGACAATATGACAATGTTCATATGTAGACAATAAGAGAACCAATCAAATTGTGTTATGCACAGAGGGTCTCTAAAGTGAGAAGGGAATTCATCTGGTACAGACAATCCTATATTAGTTTCACTACTTCGTTCATTACCCTCAATAAAGTCATTCCACAATGATGGTGTCAGGCAAATATGATCTAAGTAATCAGGCATTTGTAGGCCGTGTCATGAATACTTCTACCATCACAACAATATTAAATTCCTTTCTGTCTTATTACATTAATCATCACTGTACTGAGCTTAGGGCTGCTTACCTATGGATTGTAATGAACAGAGACTGGCTCTGTGATTTAGGCAGGAAACAGGGCATACATGAGAGAACTGGCATATCCAGGTTAAAGACCTGCATATTGCAATCATACATGATTTCAGCATCTGGAACACTTTTCAATTATCTTTGATAAGAATGATTTTCATATTGAACTAGTATGTCTATAACATAAACAACCAGACATATTTTTCATCTCAAATTCATGTGTAGTTTTTCTACTTCATGTAAAAAAACTTCCAGTTTTATTCCATAATATTCTAACTATATTCAACTTAACAAAGAACATTTCCTACAATAGGTAGAATCCACTGGTAGAAATAACACCAGTCACTAACAGGAAGTCTATAAATCTAGGTTTATTCTAAAAGATTGGATGACCTTGAACAAATTTCATTATCTGTAAAACAAGAAGTGTTTGAATTGGCTGATTTCTAAGATGCCTATCAAATCAAAAATGTCCAATTGGAACTACTCTATAGAAAAAGACGGTGGGCACGGTGGCTTATGCCTGTAATCCCAGCACTTTGGGAGGCCGACACAGGCGGATCACCTGAGGTTGGGAGTTCGAGACTAGCCTGGTCATTGTGGTGAAACACTGTCTCAACTAAAAATACAAAAAAATTATCCAGGTGTGGTGGCAGGTGCCTGTAATCCCAGCTACTGGAGAGGCTGAGGTAGGAGAATCCCTTGTACCCGGGAGGCAGAGGTTGCAGTGAGCAGAGATTGTATCATTGCCCTGCAGCCTGGGCAAAAAGAGTGAAACTTCATCTCAAGAAAGAAAGAAAGAAAGACAGACAGACGAGAGAGAAAGAGACAGAAAGAAGGAAGGAAGGATGGAAGGACAGACTTGGGTCAATTTCTTATCTGGCATGTATGGTAATTCCTGCCTTATGATAAACTTTTCAGGGGTGCTCAGTGGACCCTCAAATGGCATTACCAGTCACTTCCTAGTGTTCAAATTGAGGAAATAGAAACTGCTGATTTTTTTTCTTTTTTGAGCACCAAGGAAATAAAGAAGCCAAACACCAGAGCTGGGCTGTCCATCAGTTCTCCCATTTCAGAGACATTCTGACTGCCAGGACCAGCCACCTACGTCAGTCAGCATGACCACTTGGAACTGACCAATTCCAGCAGGGAGTTTGATTACACCCACAGGGCCTCATGAGGATTTCGGCACCTTTCCATCCAAGATGTAATTGACACTGAACGAATGAAAAATAAGCATCTTCTTCCCTTTCTCTTGTTGTCTTCTCCAGCTTTAATTATAGCTGGAATATTTCAACAGATTTATTAGGTCAAAGGAAGCCCAGCTTTTTTTTTAATATTAAAAAGATGTATTTATGTATGAATATTCAGACAAATCCTTTACATTGCCCATGGTTTGCAGAAGTATTTTAGTGATAGCTAATCATGGAATCAAATTTATCCCACTGGTGTGTTTCCTTCATTTTAATCGCCTCTAAAGTGTTACTGTAAACATGTATTCCTGGAACAGTAATGAAAGTAGTTGTCATTACTTGACAGATAAGACACAGAACGACTTTTCTAAGTCTTACTTGTTTGCATTCTATGAAATTAGACAAACCACTGGTAACTCAAATTACTTTAGAGAGTACAAAGTCTTCCCCATCTGCTGACAAATTACGTCCCTATGTCAACAGAGGGGAAACATTGCCCATAACTAGTCCATTTTGTCCACTGCTGGACTTCAAGCTAATGATTATAGAGAGTTAAAACCAAACTATTTTCTTTCAGTTGTGAAGTACGCATCTTCCATAAGTTCTTGTTCCTTACAGATAATGCTCTATTTTTCTTAGTGGATTGGTTGTTTGGGAAACCACTAGTTCAACAATTTTGATGGAATCGCCTAAATATTTCAGGCAAGCAGTTGACTGAAGTGGCTAGTGCTAGTGGTTGAATGGTTATTGGCTTAGCACTTGTTTTATCTACTTGTCAGAAAGGAATATGCAGAGAGACACTCTGAAAAGGGATGATCATTGTGATAATGCAGCCAAAACTAACTCTCCGCTGGTTTTATAGGTAAAATAAAATGTTTTCCTTACCTGAATAACAAACTCTTTAATCTCATAGTAGAATTATTTCACTGGCCTACAGAATTAAAACTATCAAAATAATGCTAAATAGAGCTAAGACTGGAATGAGACAAAGTGAGGTAGTTGGCTTCAATTCAAATTTTAAGTGAGAGCAAAAAGTACTCAGTAATTAAGATAAATAATACTAATAAAAGATTTTAAAAAGAAACAGCAAGTCAATTTGAAAAAAAATTGTGATGAATGAAACATCAAAATTGAGCCAGGTACAGGAGCTCACGCCTGTAATCCCAGTATTTTGGGAGGTCAACGGGGGAGGATCACTTGACCTCAGGAGTTTGAGACCAGCCTGGGCAACAAATGAAACCTCGTCTCTTTTTTTCAACTATTAAAAACATAAATATGGCCGGGCGCAGTGGCTCATGCCTGTAATCCCAGCACTTTAGGAGGCCAAGGCAGGTGGATTGCTTGAGGTCAGGAGTTTGAGACCAGCCTGGTCAACATGGTGAAACCCCATCTCTGTAAAGAAAAAATATTATATTATAAAAAAGACAAAGAAATCAAAATAATAAAAAAAATTTTTTTTAAACATAAATATAAAAAAATCACAATTGTAAATAAGGACACAATAAGTATTACTCATTTTTTTTTCTTTTGCGCAGGCTTCATATGTAGAACTCTACACAGCATTATTGCTACCAGGGTCTTTACTTAAAATTTTGATATTTTGTTCACCATGGATGTTCTTGGCATTAATTTGGATGTTTTAAACCATTGCATTTAGATTTTATTTATCTTTACTACTTAGGTTCGGACACCCTCTTAAGTCTTATGTCAGAGGCGCTCTGGTCTTGCCCTGGCTTCCTGCAATCTTGATGCTTAATTTGAGGTATAAAATTCCAAAGTCACACAACCAATACGTGGTGAAGTCTGGATTCAACACCAGTCCTCAGGAGGCCTTCCTTTGAGGACTGTACTATTAATGCTTTCCAAGTGGCTGTGGAATCTAACAGCTCTGAAAGACGTTGCTTTGTTCCTTTCCAGCCTGGGACCTTCCACAGTCTGAGTTGCGGGTGGAGGATGGAAACCCTGTGCTAAGGGGTCTCGGAGCTGGGATTCAACTTTGACAGGGATCCAGGAATGAGTTAAGGGCTTTACATAAGAGATAGGCTTAAAATTTCTTTTTTGTTGGATGGAATTCAGTTTTAAAACGACCTCCCTACTCCTAAGAAAGAAAAAAATCGGTAATGCAAAAATGTATCATCTAAGAACTAAGTTCTCAGAAAAGAACCTACTAGTAATATCAAAATAACTTCTCTCATGTGGCACATGTGCTTTGCTTATATGACCTCACTTGTTTATTTATGTGATGCAATGAAATTCTGAGACACAGGTTTACATCATAGAACAGAAAGCGGTGCTTTTCCTCTAAGAAGGGACAGAAGGAGGAGATGATTGATAAAAGTAAGGATAAATGTTTGCAGAAAAGAAGAGGAATATTAGGCATTTGCAGATGGGTCAAGTACACTTAAAGGAGCTCTTGCTAATTAGCCTAGAACTCAGCAAAGTAGGACCCCAGAATTACTGGTGGAGAGGTGGGGGTGTCAAGGGTGTAGAAGAAGAGGGCAAACATGAGTGAATGATTTTGGAATAGTCTTTGTGATCAGTATGCCCTGTAGTCAGCAAGATATGGACACAGACAGGAATTCTCTAAAATGCAACAAGATATATTGGCAGACAAGTCCAAAATTAAAGTAATATTTTGATCCTTATGCTGCTACCCAGCTCCCTAATCTGTCCCTAATGTGCCTTCTTTTTTGTTTTATTTAACTGTGATAGTATTCACCCCTTAGCCTTAGCTGGTAGTAGTACCAGGGTAAATGTCGGTTCTACCTCTTCTTTTATCTTTCACAGCTAAAAGCACCAAGTCTTGTCCCTTTTAGCTCTAGAATGAGAGTTGCAAAGCCAAATAGTTCTCAAGAATCAGGCTGGTAAAGCAGGCTGAGTTTCGGGAGGGAGGGGAAGGTCACTGTGTAAGGGTAACTCTCTTCTTTCATTTAATGTGTTGTTGCATTTATATGCTTAATAGGTTGTTCATTCCAAATACATTGTAGCAAGATTTGCTTTTTAATTTAATTAATCTTTTTTTTTTTTGAGATGTAGTCTCACTCTGATGCCCAAGCTGGAGTACAATGGTGCAATCTTGGCTCACTGCAACTCCGCCTCCCAGGTTCGAACAATTCTCATGTCTCAGCCTCCTGAGTAGCTGGGATTACAGGCACCCACCACCACACCCGGCTATTTTTTGTATTTATAGTAGAGACAGGGTTGCACCATGTTGGCTAGGCTGGTTTCGAACTCCTGACCTCAAGTCATCAGCCCTCCTCAGCCTCCCAAAGTGCTGGGATTATAGGCATGAGCCACCGTGCCCAGCACAAGATTCACTTTTTAATAAAGCTTACATAGAAGGAGAATCAAGAACATCAGAGCTTGGGTGTTGTGTGCTATGCTGAAAAAAAAAAAAAAAAAAAAGAGGAAATAACAGAATCTTATCTGTTAAATAACAGAATGCTATCAATGGTAAAACCCAAGAAAGAAAAGATATGTACCCAAAATAAGAAGAAAGATTAATCAAACTGCTATCCATTCTGTGAAAGTAACTTTAAAAATATTTTGTCCAACTTTCTCCTATGGCAGACAACCACATATCTTGTAGAAAATGAATTCTCTGGAGAATACAGGCAACAACAAAAAAAAACCTGTGAGCTCAATGATGTACACCAGCTGATTGATCGAAATAGCATAACGTCTTAATTAGGAATTTGAATCCATAGATAATTCAGTTTAATGTACTAGGGCCAGCAACAGAATTGCCTATGTTTTCTTTGCACCTTGGTTTGCTACTCCACCTCCTTCCTCTCAAATGTAGCCTCTTACTAATCTTTTCATTTTTTATCTTTATTTTACGAATCTTGTAAGGGGATCTTCCTTCCCTCTCTTGATGAAGCTTCCTGGTTTTGCTTAGAGAGTGTAAGGAAGTTTTTGTGACAGCTGGTCACGTTACTAGCATCACCAGTCCGTATTTGCTGTTCAGATTTCAATCAAGCCACAAACCCTTGAGAATCACAGCTTTGGTTTGGTTTGGTTTGGTTTGGCTACAAAACTTTTTTTTAAGAAACCATGAAACCACACAAGGAGTCCATAATCCCAAAGGCTGCCAAACAACCCTGGGTGACCTAGTTAGTACTGTAGTAGAAAATGGGGCAGGGGGCAGTCAAATAACATAATTCTAATTAAAATATTCAGAAAATGAAAACTTTTTAAACTTAACTCTTTGTTTGGAGTAAAAACAGCCAAATATTGAGGCCTGATAGACACTATGTCAGAAATTAAAACAACTTACTCTTTAAATTTCAGATACTCCAATTAGAATGAAATTAAACTCAATGAGTTTAAACTCTGAGTTGAGGTTTATTAAGCTCTGCCAGTTCCTTTTGCATTAGTTTACAATATTCATGTTTAAAACAACCGCATAATTAATACTGCAGAAAGCAGTATATGATAAGAACTTACTTGGGAAGTTTTTTTTATCTTGTTTCCATGTGTATTTCTTAGTAAAGTGCTACATGTGTTTCTTACCATTATTTAAAAAGCAGATCAATGAGATTCATATTTGTGACATTTACACAAATTTTCCAAATTATTATTTGCCTCTACTTCCAGTGGGTGCCAAAATAAGTCTTGGATCTTTATATTTTCTTTTACCAAGTCATGCAAAGCAGGGATCTCTTCTTTAACTGAGCTTTGAAAACATTTCTGGCAGTGTCAAGATCAAAATAAATAGAAGTTCCATTCCTAAAAACTAACATGGGATTGAGTCAACCATAAAAGTGATGTTGTTGCAACTTATTTCAACAAAGAAAAAGTCCTAAAATTAAAAACATGTTTCTTCTGTCATGTGTCATACAAGGAAAAAAATGGAAAAGAAGGAAATCTTAGTGTGTTCTTAATTTAGATTCTTCTTCTTTACTATAAACATAACCTTCTTCAACAATGACACACACAAATATGTTGTGCCACTCTTGAGAACTGAGGACATGTCTTTTTTCAATTTGGGTTCTCCCCATTTGGACATTAAAAAATGAAAGTTATATATGTATGGAAGAGTGATTGATGATGGGAGGTGGGTCTACTATTTACATGCATGTTTCCTGAACACAGTTTCGGTCTTAACTTGCAAACCTCAACTTGAAAAGTATCATGAAACGTATTTCTTTGGGAAATTATTACAGTTTGGGAAGTTAGTGTCAAGTTGAAGATGTTTTGATTAATTCACAAATGAGTAAATGGACTAGTTCACAGTATTAGCGATTTTTAAATCATAACTTATGGTTACTTACATGTATCTTCTGAATAAAATAGTTTATAATTTTAGCCAGTAGGTTTATGGAAATTCACAATGAAAATAAATCAGGCTCAGACACATCTATGTGAGCAAATCTCTATTTCTAGATAACGAAACTACATAAAGCACTCATTATAGACAAAATATCTTAGAGTTCAAAGTCATCCTTTCTTGAGACCAGTTTCTTAATTCTTGTAGATATGTGGCATTAAACCCAAAGAGCAAGAAGCGGAAGATGGATCAGAGGGCTGTAAGGTGTGGAGGCAATAGGATTACTGTTTTTTGTTTGTTTGTTTTGAGACTGAGTCTCACTCTGTTGCCCAGAGTGGAGTACAGTGGTGCAATCTCAGCTCACTGCAACCTCCGCCTCCTGGGTCCAAGCTGCTATTCTCTTCCTGCTTCAGCCTCCCGAGTAGCTGGGACTACAGGTGCCCACGACCACACCTGGCTACTTTCTGTATTTTTAGTAAAGATGGAGTTTCTCCATGTTGGCTAGGCTGGTCTTGAACTCCTGACCTCAAGTGATCTACCCACCTTGGCCTCCCAAAGCGCTGGTATTACAGGTGTGAGCCACCACGCCCAGCCACAGCTTACTCTTTTATGGCTTCTTCACTACAAGACTTTCGGTAAGGCAATTCTTTTTTAGTTTGCTCATCTAAAAACTGGATATAGGCTGGGCGTGGTGGTTCAAGTCTGTAATCCCAGCACTTTGTGAGGCTGAGGTGGGCGGATCACTTGAGGTCAGAAGTTCAAGACCAGCCTGGCCAACATGGTGAAATCCTGTCTCTACTAAAAATACAAAAATTAGCCAGGCATGGTGGTGGGTCCCTGTAATCCCATCTACTCGGACGGCTAAGGCAGGAAAATCACTTGAACCCAGGAGGCAGAGCCAGATTGCGCCACTGCACTTCAGTCTGGGCAACAGAGCGACACTCCACCTCAAAAAAAAAAAAAAAAGGCCGGGGGTGGTGGCTCATGCCTGTAATCCCAGCACTTTAGGGGGCCGAGGCGGGTGGATCATGACGTCAAGAGTTCAAGACCAGCCTTGCCAAGACCCAACTCTACTAAAAATGCAAATAAATAAATAAAAACAAAAATAGAAAAACAATGCAAATTTCAAGACTCTTCAGTAGACCCTAATGAATGAGAAGTCCTAGAGCAGAGGCTGGGAACCTGCATTTTGGAATGGTTGCCGGTGGCTCAGTGAATCTGATACCCTGCCTTATGAGAAGGATTGGGATTGAAAGGAAAATACCTTCTCATTCAGGTAGGGATGCTTGTGCTGTCTGGCACTTTCTAGGTCAGAAGATTCTTTCTCTTTTCCCTTCAGACACTCATCGTCTGGTCCTTCTCCTTAAACTTTTAGTGGATGGGAGATGAGTTCCCCAGGCCACATCTATCAGATTCTACATGGCAGTTAACATTTCATACCCATTCTCCCTGTCACCGCTGTCATGGGGAAGCTTGGAGATTTGTGGAGAAGTCTAGAAGATTGTGGTGAAGCCATGGAAGGTTGTAACATCAGCTTTGCAGTAGAATTCCTGACTCTCCCCAGAACTGATTAATTCATCTTTAAAATTTGTCATTTCATTTAACAAATATTTAAGGGCAAATATGTACTGGAAGGAGCACAGATCTGGAGTCAGGAGATCAAGAGTGGCATTATGCAAAACACCTCCTCAGTCTTATTCTCTGATTCTTTTTTTTTGAGACGGAGTCTCGCTCTGTCACCCAGGCTGGAGTGCAGTGGTGCAATCTCGGCCCACTGCAACCTCCAACTCCCTGGTTCAAGCAATTCTCCTGCCTCCGCCTCCCTAGTAGCTGGGATTACAGGCACGCACCACCGTGCCCAGTTAATTTTTGTATTTTTAGTAGAGAGGGGGTTTCACCATGCTGGCCAGGATGGTCTCGATCTCCTGACCTCATGATCCAACTGCCTCGGCCTCCCAAAGTGCTGGGATTACAGGCATGAGCCACCACGCCCAGCTCTGATTCTTTACATATAACAATGAGATAATAATCATTCCTGGTAGAGGTGAAGATAAAGGGAGGTTTTAGTGAAGACACTTTGTAAACCATAACAACAGAGCAAGCATTCTTATTTTCAAGTTCAACACGCTGTGATAGGTGGTATGGGAATGCAAAGGTGTTTAGTTCACTTCTCTACTGAATTTGCAGTCTCATAAGGGTGTGAACATCTGTGTGAGTCACTATAATGTGAATATCATGGGATTGGATAAAACGCTCTGAGAGTACCAACGGATTCTGTCTGGGGTCATCAGGAAAGGTTCATCACAGAGCATGAAGGCATAGCATTTGGGCTTTGAAGTGTGATGGATTTCAATTGGTAAGGCTCAAACGACAGGGCATTTCTGGGGGTGAGAAGGACATGAGGAGTGGCATTCAGCTTAAAAGATGGAAGACAAGCTTGGCAAAAGATGCGTAAGTAACTTTGCTCGTGATTCTTACATGGGGCAGTGTGAGGGAGCAGATATTCAAGTGGAGTGGCTGGTGTCAGCCATACATATGTGTCTGTCCTCTGCAATATGCACATAAATCTAAAACCAGAACACCTGTAGAAATGTAGAATCCTCTTCTGGATGTTGAAATTGGAGTAACTTTAAAACATGATAAAAAGTGCATGTCTGGCTGGGTGCAGTGGCTCATGTCTGTAATCCCAGTATTTTGGGAGGTCAAGGCAGGCAGATCACGTGAGCCCAGGAGTTCGAGACCAGCCTGGGCAACATTAGGGAGACCTCATTTCTATTTAAATAAAAGATGTAAATACAAATTTTAAAAAGTGCATGTTAACCCTGCAGTATTTCACAGTAGCATGTACACAACGATGAAACATAAATAACTGCTAGGCTTTTGTTAAATTTCTGTTCTTAACCAGTTTACAATAAAAATGGTTTGCATTTTCATAAGCTTTTCTCTTCATACCAATAATCAACTAATATTTTCATTTGCTGACATGCCTCATCAAGATATAAGTTCTTGTTTAAATAATTGATGACTTGCTTTAACAAAAAGTTTACGGAGACATTTGACTAAACTTGTTCATTACTACTGGTAGACATTACCTTCTGTGCAACATTAAGTCATACCATATCCAATATATTCTTCCTTCCTTCCTGACAGGGTCTCACTCTGTCACCTAGGTTGGAGTGTGTGGCACAATTATAGCTCACTGCAACCTTGAACTCCTGGGCTCAAGCAATTCTCCTGCCTTAGCCTCTCGAGTAGCTGAGACTATAGATGTGCCACCACACCCAGCTACATTTTTAATTTTTGAAGAGATGGTGTCTAACTATTTTGCCCAGGCTGATCTTAAACTCCTCACCTCAAGCAGTCCTCCTGCCTTAGACTCCCCAGGTGCTGGGATTACAGGCATGCACCACCATGCCCAGCCTAGGTATCCGACATATTGCCGATTTAATATGAACATTTGTGGTTAATAAATTGTTAATAATGGAGGGTGTAGCCTGTTAGTTAAGAGCATAAACTCTAGAAACAGCCTAAGTTTGTAACCCAGCTCTGCCATTCAAGTAGCTGTGTGATCTCGAGTCATTACTTAGCCTCTCTGTCTCAGGTACCATCTGCAAAAATCAGCTACTAGTACTCGTCTTACATGGTTGTTGTGAAGGTTAGCAAGGCCGGATATGTGGTAAACTCTCAATAGATTGTACCTGTTTTTAAGTTTGAACATTTTAAGTTAAAATAACACCTATCTAAATATTTAGATGGGGTTTTATAACTTTGTAACAAAATCATTAAAATCAAAATGAGTAACTTTTAGTTAATTTATACATCTGGGCGCTGTAGCTCACACCTGTAATCCCAGCACTTTGGGAGGCCGAGGCAGGTGATTGCCTGAGCTCAGAGGTTCGCTACCAGCCTGGGCAACACGGTGAACCCCTGTCTCTACTAAAATACAAACAATTAGCTGGGCATGCTGGCATGCACCTATAGTCCCAGCTACTCGGGAGGCTGAGACAGGAGAATCACTTGAACCCAGGAGGTGGAGGTTGCAGTGAGCGGAGATTGCACAATTGCACTTCAGTCTGGGCAACAAGAGCAAAACTCCGTCTCAAAAAAAAATAAATAAAAATAAAAGAGAGAGAGAGAAAGAAATTTGTTATATATTTTTCTTCTCTTTGATCCAAGGAGCAACATTTTTTTTAAGTACATAGCTTTAGATTCTAAAAGACAAATAAAATATCAGAAAATTTACTTCTGAGAAAACTATTTCTGGATTCCATGGCTGATTTTCCTTTTTTCATTTTAGATTTGCTCTACTGAAACCTCTTATATTTTCTTTCTCCTCTTTACCACGCCTTCCTATTTTGATGGTAATGACAATCTTCTTTTACGGATTTTAGGATTCTGTTTTGCCTGGGTGAGTCCTAAAACAATCATTTCTTGTATCTGTCTGCACAATGTCTTGTAATCTATAATTACATTAAATCATCATTTGAAAGTACAGTTTCTGGAATGTGACACTTTGGAAATAATTCTTAACTGCAGAAAATGTTGCTTATGTGGCATAATATGCATTAATCTCAAGGAGAAAAAAAGGGGGCAAAAAAATACTCAGCCCAAGGAAACATCTAAATTACCCAACCACATAAACATGCAGACGTTATTTAGAAAAAATATAAAGATGTGACAAATAGCTAATGACTAATGGACAATTTACTTACATAATTAAACTTTGCTACTAGAAACTGCATTCATGTAATGCACCAAGTGAATCTGATGTCTGTGCCTTTTCTCAAGGCAGTGCTGCATTCAGCCAGCTGGACTTGTCTTCTGCCATTTGCTCTGATGACCAAATATGCTCTATCTAAATTCTAGTTTCTAAATCACCTTCTTCTCTTCCCTTTCTCCCACCTTCTCCCTTCACCTTGCTTACCTCTATTTTATTCTTTGTTATATCTATTTCTGAAATTAGCCTCTGCCAGTTGAATCCTTTAGGTTCATGCCTGTAATCCCAGCACTTTGGGAGGCTGAGGTGGGTGGATCACTTGAGGTCAGAAGTTCGAGACCAGCCTGACCAACATGGTGAAACCCTGTCTCCACTAAAAATACAAAAATTAGCTGGGTGTGGTGGTGGGTGCGTCTAATCCCAGCTACTCTGAAGGCTGAGGCAGGAGAATCGCTTGAACCCAGGAGGCGGAGGTTGCGGTGAGCCGAGATCGTGCCACTGCTGTCCAGCCGGGGCAATAGAGCGAGACTCTGTCTCAAAAATAAAATAAAATAAAATAATAAAAAATTTAAAAATAAATAAAAAATAAAATAAATTAGCTGGGCATAGTGGTGAGCACCTGTGGTCCTAACCCCAGCTACTTGGGAGGGTGAAGAAGGAGGATTGCTTGAACCCAGGAGGACGAGGCTGCAGTGAGCCACAATTTCACTATTACCGTCTAGCTTGGGTGACAGAGTGATACCCTGTCTCAAAATAAATAAATAAAAAGCATTGCAGTATACCAACTATTTACATAGCATTTACATTGTATTAGTATCATAAGTATCCTAGAGATGATTTCAAGTATATGGGAGGAAGCTCGTAGATCACATGAAAATACAATACCATTTTATATCAGGAGTGTGAGCGTCCTCTGATCTTGGTATTCACAGAAGACCCGGAAACAATCCCTGACAGAAGCTAGGGATGACTGTGCTGCCATCCTTTCTGTGCATCCCTTACCATTTTTACGGTTTCCCTTCCATTTTAGGAAAAAGAAAAAAAAAAGGGCAGTTTACTAGAGACAGGATGATGTTAAAATAAAGGTCTTGGTCCCAGTCCTGTTGTAAGACCTTTACCTTGAAAATTCAGGCTCCTTATCAACTGGTGAAGAGGGGTTACTGTATTTACTTGATTTCCTAAGTTGGTAGTGAGATTCAGTTTAGGCAATGTAGGTAAAAGCACTTTGTGAGCATAAGCCACATGTCAGGGCCAAGACAAGGGTGAAGGAAGGAAGGTACCTGGGCAGCAGCGTTGAAGGAGGCACCCCTCTCAGGATCTTGCCACCGTAGGGCAGGGTGAGGGCTACCACCTGTGACTGTTATGGCCATCTGCAACTCAGCTGGGACCAAGGGTTAAAATCTGGCATTAAATAAATTAAATACCCTTATTTCTCTGACGGGAGATGTACTTAACACAGACTGCAGTCTTGGGATTACAGAAATAAAGTTCCGACTGGGCGCGGTGGCTCACACCTGTAATCTTAGCACTTTGGGAGGCCAAGGTGGGAGGATCACTTGAGGTCTGGAGTTCGAGGCCAGCCTGGCCAACATGGTGGAACCCTGTCACTACTAGAAACAAAAAAATTAGCCAGGTGTGCTGGCGGGCACCTGTAATCCCAGCTACTCGGGAAGCTAAGGCAGGAGAATCACTTGAACCTGGGAGGTAGGGGTTGCAGTGAGCTGAGGTCATGCCACTGGACTCCAGCCTGGGTGACAGAGCGAGACTCCATCTCAAAAAAAAAAAAAAGAAAGAAAGAAAGAAAGAAACAGAAAGAAAGTTCCAACCTGGTGGTAGGTCCCCTCAAAAGTTCACATGGAGACATGGTAACCTACTCGACCCATGAAAGCCAATCCTTGGTTTAAAGAACATTGAGTTAAGACTATGAAAGAAGGAAGCCTGTGCATTTAAAAAGAACCTGCATCTGACGAGTTCTTTCTCAGAATGATTTTCCCCCTTGGGCCCTCAAAAGAAAGAATTATTAGAAGAATCTTACTATATTTAAATCAGAACCCGTGACAGAACAACAACAAAAACAAAGACAAAACTCATATACAGAGCAGAGAAGCCCTTTTGGTGACTTAGTCTAGAAACGATTATGCTTCACAAGCAAAAATTTAAAAAAAATTTCTCTGCCTCAACATAAGATTAAAACAAAGATTACTACATAGTGACAAAGCTAAATCATCTCCGGAGGATAGAGTTACTTGCCCACTAATGACTATCATCTGCCAAGAACTAGTATGCTATTAATACTTGTAAAGCTCCCTGGACTAGAAATCCATTACTAGCAAAAGTACAAGTCCATTTTTATTCCAGGTAATTAATCTAATTTGACTTGCTCCTGATCACTACTTATATAGCAGAAATGGATGCTGACTCCTTGCTCTGTGAAGACCAAATAGAACTTTAGAGAGACTTCTCACTGAGTGACCTTAAAGGAATCGTTCTCCATCTTGTTCATGCTGCTTCTGTGTTTAGTGAATTCTCCAAGTGTAGAAGCTTGTCCAGGACTAAGCATCTTAGCAGAGAAGAGACCCATTTTTTGATGCTGGTGTGTAAGGAAGGAAGTGAACCCTGGGAGAAGAACTGAGGAGAGACAGGTGAACCAGGCCAACCCCAACAGAAAACAACAAATAACCAAACTCCACGTGCCCAGGATATTTGTATACAGAGAATACAGAATAGCAGTCAATCAGGTTTCACCCTCTTACCTCAGTTACTTCCTTCAAAGAGAGCTGCAAAAGGGTTCTCTCACTATAAATACAACAGCTCCTAAAGAATCAGGTTCAAAAGTGTTGACTTTGGTTTTTTACCCAACCTCCACTTACGGTAACTTTTGCAAAGAAACTCCATGTTTAAAGATGCCTATCAGGGATTCTAGTCAGTTCTACTTTTCTACTGAAAGTGAACTAAACTGGAAAAATGAGAGACTGCAGAAGAGTGAGGAAAGAACTTAATATACATGTCACCAAAGCAATCAGGACAGAATTCTTGGAAATATATACGACATACATTGTAGACATTTCTGGATCAAATTGATTACCCCCTTGAAGCCTTTATTTGACTGATCCTAGTCTTGGGTCTGATTATTTTTTCCTATTCTGAAGTTAAGTCTTTGTAAATTATACAGATCAATTAGAGAAAGATGAGAAAATATAGATCCTCAGAAAATCAAAATCACGGAGAAGCCTACCACCCAAAGATAACCCCTGTTAAAATACACACTGCCTATATAAATGTGTACTTCCAGATTTCTGGAATATTTATATAGACTTTTAAAAAATTATAACTTGCATTTTCTTTCTTTCTTTCTTTTCTTTGTTTCTTTTCTTTCTTTCTTTCTCTTTCTTTTTTTTTGATGGACTCTCACTCTGTCGCCCAGGCTGGAGGGCAGTGATGTGATCTTGGCTCACTGCAACCTGAATTTCCCAGGTTCAGGTGGTTCTCATGCCTCAGCCTCCCGAGTAGCTGGGACTACAGGCATAAGCCACCATGCCTGGCTAATTTTTGTATTTTTAGTAGAGACAGAGTTTTGCCATGTTGCCCAGGCTGGTCTCGAACTCCTGGGCTCAAGGGACCATCCGCCTCAGCCTCTCAAAGTGCTAGGATTACAGGCATGAGCTACCATGTCCAGCCACTTTCACTTTCATGAGCATTTTTTCATGTAAATAGCTTTAATATATTATTCTCATTAGCTGCATTATGTTACATTGTGTAGATATAATTTATGCATTGATTAGGTAGAAATATACTATAATAAATGGCACTCTTAGCCATGCAGATAGACCACACAATGCTTAATTTTATTTTTTTATTGGGCAAGAACCCCCTACCTATGCTAGATTTTGAACCCACTCAGGTAGTGTTATCTCTTGTCTTTGGCCTGATTTGTAGGTCTGTTGGGGCGCATGCTGTGAGAGCTCTGCCCTATTCCCTCCAGCCCCTTACCATTTCTGTGCCCTCCAGCCTGGCTGTCAAGGACCAGCACCTTCCCCTCTGATGGAAAACTGCTGTGAAACTGCCCGTGGAACCTGCACTGCCTGCTGGCACTGGGAGCTGGAAGCGCCTGGGAGTTCACGTCCTCACAGGGGCACTTCTTAACCCATGATTGGCAGATGTGGAGTATAAATATCTCAGTTTTGTTACCTCTCGGCAGGGACGATTCTGAGGTGTGTGTTTTGTACTGTTTTTCAGTGTTTTCACATTACATTAACAGCCATTTGCCTATTGAGATTATTAGCTTAGAATGCACTTTTGGCTGGGTGCAGTGGCTCACGCCTGTGATCCCAGCACTTTGGGAGGCTGAGGTGGGCAGATCACCTGAGGTCAGGAGTTCAAGACCAGTCTGGTCAACTTGGTGAAACCCCGTCTATGCTAAAAATACAAAAATTAGCCAGGCACAGTGGCAGGCGCCTGTAATCTCAGCTACTGGAGAAGCTGAGGCAGGAGAATGGCTTGAACCTGGGAGGTGGAGGTTGCGGTAAGCCAAGATCATGCCACTATACTCCAGCCTGGGTGATAGAGTGAGACTCCATATCAAAAAAAAAAAAAAAAAAAAAAAAGAAGTAGAGCCTCAACCAGAACCTATGTTTTTTGACCAGACAATTGTACCTCTACAAAATGACACTAATATGTCAAAAGTGAAATTGAGATGAATACGCTGCTTGAATTAAGTTTAGGAAGATTAACCTTAAAATACAGTCTTTGAAGCATTTTCAAAGCATAGTTATTTGTTTAGTAAGCATGTTTCTGGCTAGGCTTGATGGCTCAAACTTACAATCCCAGCACTTTCAGTGGCTGAGGCAGGAGGATCCCCTGAGACCAGGAGTTCAAGACCAGCCTGGACAACATAATGAGACTCACATATCTATACATATTTAAATTAAAAATAAAATTAAAAATTAGCTGCACTGGGAGACATGAACCTGTGGTTCCAGCTACTTGAGAGACTGAGGTGGGAGGATTGCTTACACCTTGGAGGTTGAGGCTGTAGTGAGCTGTGACCACGCCACTGCACATCCGCCTGAGTGACAGAGCAAGTCCCTATCTCTTTAATTTTAAAATCAAATTAACTTAAATTTAAAAATTGTTTCTTTCCTCATCCTACTCTTCACCTTTCATTGCCTTATGTTCCTTTCTCAGAATCTCTTCTACTTTCTATGGTATCTAGGGATGCCTGTTCCTACGAGAACAATGGGATCTCCTATGAGATCTGATCATCGGCACCTAGCTGAACTTGAGCAGGTTGTACTCATGAAGGAAGGTGATGTGCATAAATAGGTGCAGTTCAAGGCAGAGTGCGGTAAGCACTCTAAGAGAGGTGCAAAGTCCTTTGGGGGGGACAGAGGAAGGAAAGGAAAATTCTGGCAGACAGAGAAAGGGAAGGCTTGCTGGAACAGGTGGCCTTTAAGCTGGATCTGGACAGATGGGTAGGATTTCAACAGGCGGATGTTGGACTTGGGGAGGAGGAGAAAGGAGCAGCATGAGCCTAGAAAAATGCAGTACTTGTTCAGGTGGAGGGGGAGACTGGCTCATAGGGCACATGCAGGGAGGTGGAGGGGATGTGTGTACAGTGAGGTGGAGAAGGACCCTCTCCTCAGGGCCTGGGAATTTCCATTTTCTTTGAACAGTGATCTGTGAGCAGGAAAACATCATAACTACATGTGTTTTTTTTTTGTTTGTTTTTTTTTTTGAGACAGAGTCTCGCTGTGTCCCCCAGGCTGGAGTGCAATGGTGTGACCTAGGCTCACTGCAACCTCTGCCTCCCAGGTTCAAGCGATTCTCCTGCCTCAGTTTCCTGAGTAGCTGGGATTACAGGTATGTGCCACTATGCCCAGCTAATTTTTGTATTTTTAGTACAGGTGGGGTTTCACCATGTTGGTCAGGCTGGTCTCAAACTCCTGACCTTGTGATCCGCCTGCCTCAGACTCCCAAAGTGCTGGGATTACAGATGTGAGCCACCATGCCCACCACATCTGTATTTTAAGAACATTTATTTGACGATGCATTTATTTCATTATTAGATGCTATTCATTGTGTTATGTTCAGCCATGCTTTTAATGTAGAATAACATTCCCATAGAACATCATCAGAGCTCTTTACCCTGGCTATGGACCTGTAGTATCTTGATAGCTTGCTAGTTTTTGCACCTCAAATTGTTCCACTGTCATTTGCACACTAAGTTCTGAGCACAAGTATCTTCTAGAAGTTTCTAGAAAACACCTGGTCCTGTTCTTTCTGGGTTTGAGGATTTTTTTTCTGCTTTTTTTTTTTTTTTTGAGATAAAGTTTTGTTCTTGTTGCCTAGGCTGGAATGCAATGGCTCGATCTCGGCTCACTGCAACCTCTGCCTCCCAGGTTCAAGCAATTCTCCTGCCTCAGCCTCCCATGTAGCTGGGATTACAGGCATGCGCCACCACCCCCAGCTAATTTTGTAGTTTTAGTAGAGACAGAGTTTCACCATGTTGGTCACGCTGGTCCCGAACTGCTGACCTCAGGTGATCTACACCCACTTTGGCCTCCCAAGGTGCTGGAATTACAGGCATGAGCCACTGTGCCCGGCCTTGGTTTGAGGATTTTGTGTTTGTTCTTCTCCCAGTCTTATAACTGGCTTCTTAACAGCATTCTCCTTAACTGACATTTCCTCAAGGGAAATTTCCCTCTCCACCTAATCAAAAGAAACACACTGTTTTCTGCGCAGCAACTAAGACAATTATTTATTATTTCCTTGTTCACTTTTCACTCTCTGCCACTGTGATTGGCTCCATGAAGGCATGAATCATACAGTTATGATCCTCTAGGGTACTCCCAGAGCTTGACAGGTTGACTAACACATACAAGGGACTCAATAAGTGTTTGTTGAAGGAACATATTGAATGAAGTGGAATTAATGTTAGAAAACTGAAAAGAGGTTGTGTTGCTTAGAGATACACCTAAATAGATTATTCAGCATTTGATGATGGAGACTGGTATTGAGGAGGCCCATGGGTACCGAAGAGCTATGTCTTTGGTATTCCTTCCTCACTCACGTAAGTCGACGCTCACGTTTAAGTGGAATTTCCTCTTGGTACATTTGTTTCTTCTTGCCCACATCTCCCTCTTTCAACTTTTCTGGCCTTTATTTCAACTAAGTGCTAGGCTTGGTAATTTTCCTAATGATCTGGAAATGGATTGCTCTTTCACAGATGGCCATGGATTGGGTTGCCCAAGACCTGGTCATAAGTCATGACTTGCTGAAACGTGAGGGAGTTTGTTGAAGTAGAAGGGGCCTTTGGAGGCCATCCAGCAGCTTTTCAAACAGCTCCAACGGCCGAGCTAGTAGGCCCAGTACCTTCCCTGGCAATCTGGTTTCCTGATTTACTACAAGGTATGGAGCTGTTTATGATGCTTTTGATAGAAAATAAATGGCTCTTGATTCTACCATAGGATGAACTTCATATTTGAAAGGTTTCAATAGGTTTTTCAGACCATGGTTCTACAATTGGCTATAAAATTTTACAGTCTTCTTCCAAGGATATAAAAGTCTGTGATGGGAGCCTCCACTCCAGGCTACAGTTGGAAGAATTCTAAAGGCTCAGGCTACAGCTCAGAGACACTCCATCTTGGGACTGGAACCAAAAATACATTTAACAAAAGAGTCAATGTAGACAGGTAGGCAAATTTGCTTTGAGATTACTTCTAAAATTTAATTTCACCTGGAAGGTGAATAAAATATTACTAGTTAGCACATCTCGTGATTTTTAGAGTGAAATGCAATTAGACCTGTAAGATACAATTCATTTGTAAGACAAGTTTATAAGTGAAGAGACTGTCTTATAACTTTTTATTTTGCCAGTGGACGCACCGAGATACCATCAAGCAGTGGCCTTTTGGGTAATTTGGGGAAATAAATAATAGTTTTCGAAAATATTTGTGCCGAAAAATATTTAAATGTTAAGAAAGCCATTAAAATGGTCCTTTTTAGTTATCTTCAGAATTCACTTAGATAGAATCCAGCATTTGATATCCTCTGACAAATAAGGTTTGCTGAAGCCTTTCTTGATGTATTCCTTGACTGGATGCTTAACATAGAGTCTACAATCCTAGCAAGTGATAGAAACCACTTCCTAGGGGCCAGTCGCGGTGGCTCATGCCTATAATCCCAGAACTTTTGGAAGCTGAGGCAGGCGGATCACGAGGTCATGAGATCAAGACCATCCTGGCCAATACGGTGAAATCCCGTCTCTACTAAAAATACAAAAAAATTAGCTGGGTGTGGTAACGCACACCTGTAGTCCTAGCTACTCAGGAGGCTGTTGCAGGAGAATCCCTTGAACCTGGGAGGTGGAGGTTGCAGTGAGCCAAGATCGCATCACTGCACTCCAGCCTGGCAACAGAGCGAGACTCCATCTCAAAAAAAAAAAAAAAAAAAAAGAAAAGAAAGAACCATGTCTGTCCTAGGGACCATACAACTCTGCACGTGATCATGTATTTATGTGCCTCAAAAATGCTGTCAACTTGGGGCCCTTTTCTGCTCTCCATCGCAGAGACAGGCAGCCTTCAATACACAGGTTCCATGTCTGCCCCTTACATACTGTGTTATAGGGGAGAAAATTGCTCCCCTGGCCCATGCACCAGCCCGTGAGGTTTGGACTTGGCCTGGAATGTCTCCACTCTGCCTCTCTGCTCCCTGATGAAAGTCTTGGTAATCTTTAAGGTCCATATCAAATGTCGTCTCCTTTATAAAGTTTTCCGTCCTCTTGTGCTCCCCATGTATGACAGAAAGGGGGAAAAGGCTGCTTTGCAATCCACTGTCACTTGGCTCCTATCTCTACCATGACATTTATCTTAGTGTCCTGTGCAGGGAAGCAGCAAAGCATGGAGCTATGAGCCCAGGCCTTCAGATCCCACACACTGACTCCTGAATCTTGTTTCCACAAGTTACAAGTTGGGAGACCAGTTATTTGTTGGAAGACCAACATATAACTTACCTCTCTGAGTCTCAGTATCCTGATTTAAAAACCCAGCACAGGCCAGGCACAGTGGCTCATGCCTGTAATCCCAGCACTTTGGGAGGCCAGGGTGGGCAGATCACAGGGTCAGGAGTTTGAGACCAGCCTGGCCAACATGGCGAAACCCTATCTCTACTGAAAATACAAAAAGTAGCCAGGCGTGGTGGCAGACACCTGTAATCCAAGCTTCTTGGGAGGCTGAGGCAGGAGAATCGCTTGAACCCGGGAGGCGGAGGTTGCAGTGAGCCAAGATTGTGCCATTGTACTCCAGCCTGGGCAACAGAGCTAGACTCTATTTCAAAAAAAAGAAAAATCCAGCACAATGACTCTACCTTGTTTTTAAGATTAGGTGAGTATTAAGTGAGATCATGAATAAAAAGCAATCAGCAAAGTATGCGTCATATGGAAAGTTCTCAATATAAGTTGGTTAGTATTGCTGCTATTACTAATGTAACTCGCCTTTGTGTGTTGCTGTAGACTCTGAGCTTCACTGGGGAATCCTTAACAGGGTCTAGCCTAGGCCTGGTGCACAGTAGTTTCCTAGGGTTTGTAAACGAATAGGCACGATTGTTCTCAGTGTCCGTTAAATGACATATGTGATTGGCAAGGACTATGTTACCTAAAAGGGCTGACACGACCTTAGTGGCCAGACTTCACTCTTTCTCCATGACCTTGTTTGCCCAGCAATGGCCTAGCGTCTGCCAGCTATCCCAGTGTTAATAGCACCCTCTTTGAATTTAAAAGCCGTCCAGTTTGGGTGATTCATTTTATGGTCATCCTAGTTCGTTCGTTTGTTTTGAGACAGGGTCTCACTCTGTTTCCCAGGCTGCAGTGCAATGGTGCGATCATAGTGCACTGCAACCTCAGACTCCTGGGCTCAGGTAATCCTCCTGCTGTGGCCTCTGAAGTAGCTGGGACCACAGGCACACAACACTACACACTGCTATTTTTTTTTTTTTTTTTTTTGGGTAGAGATTGGGTTCTTGCTAAGTTGCCCAGGCTGGTCTTGAACTACCGAGCTCAAGTGATCCTCCTGCCTTGGCCTCCCCACGTGTTGGGATTACAGGTATGGCATGAGCCACTGTTCCTGGCCTCATCCTGGTTTTGAGAGTTTTCATCAGCTTGATTTCCAGAAACTAAGTTCCTTGCTGTGCAATATTCATACCACATTTGGCAGGCATTGTGGGGAGCAGTCAATCACTGCATGGAATTGATAAAAGAGTAAAAGGATAAAAATCGGTTCATTCTTTATTTGCTCTTTTCCTGGAAATAAACCAGGAGAGAATATCGGGTATTAACCTAAGAGGACAGGAAAACTGGACTGAGAAACTCAACCATTTGAAATAGTGGGGTAGCCTTACATGGGTAGAACATTTGAAAATTTAGTAATATATCCAAGTTGAGTTTGTGTATGTTCTTTGGCATAGATCTTCTTATAAATAATATCTTCAGGGGACACCAGTGAAATTCAAAGCAAAAACTTAGTTCAGAGTCATCATATAGATAGATAGATATAGATATATTCAGTCATGTGTCATGTCACTTAATGACAGGGGACACATTCTAAAAATGTGTTTTTAGGGATTTCATCCTTGTACGAGCATCATAGAGCAAGCATACTTACGAAAAACACCTTGCCTATATGGTATAGCCTATTGCTCAGAGGCTACAAACTCGTTCAGGATGCTGGGTGCGGTGGCTCAAGCCTGTAATCCCAGCACTTTGGGAGGCCAAGGCAGGTGGATCACGAGATCAGGAGATTGAGACCATCCTGGCTAACACAGTGAAACCTGGTCTCTACTAAAAATACAAAAAATTAGGCAGGCGTGGTGGCACATGCCTATAATCCAAGCTACTCGGGAGGCTGAGGCAGAGAATGGCTTGAACCCAGGAGGTGGAGGTTGCAGTGAGCTGAGATCGCGCCACTGCACTCCAGCCTGGCGGGCAACAGAGCAAGACTGTCTCAAAAATAAAACAAAACAAATAAACGAAAACCTGTTCAGGAGGTTACTGTACTGAATAGTATAAGGAAATAACACAGGTAAACATTTGTATGATAGGAATTTTTCAGCTCCATTATAATCTTATGGGACCATGTCATATATGCAGTTTGTCCTGACCAAAATGTCATTATGTGGCACACGACTGTATAATACCTATAAACAAGGCAATCTAACACCCAGTGAGTTAGCCTATAGAAGAAGTGAAGCGTGTGCTTTCTTCATTGCCTCTCAGGGCTTCTCTTCTTAAGTTCTTTTGCTCTCTTGGGGTTGTAGTTCCTCCCCTCCTTATGCACCCTTACCTTGTGCCCCTCCTCCTGTGCAGCTCTTGGCAACTCAGAGCTCTTTGGGTCAATCTTCAAATATCCCAGCAGCGTTTTGCTTTTCCAGTAAGATTCCAAATTACAGAATGGAAGGTGTTATTCTCTAATAAGGGAATTTCAGGGGCAAGAAAAGTCACTGGGAAGGCAATCTGAGAATGAGGATGATACCCTGGAACCCATCTGGAGGTGCCATATTGAGTGGGCAGAAAGCCCGGGCTTTGGAGCCAGGCCGAGTTGGGTCTGAATTCTGTCTCCCTGCTTTTGGCACTGGATATCTGGACCTTCATTTGTTTGAAAAAGGATAATAATAATAATACCTGGCTTATCTTGAGAGTTGAATGAGACTGTGTTTATAAAACACCTAATAATGTGCCCAGGTCTTAGTCTAGCATCAATATAAGAGAAAGTTTTGGAGGCAGGCAGAAAAAGGGCCTACCTTTTCCTCAAGCGGAAGTAACCCGATGATCTGCTCTCTGGAGAACAGGGATGACAATGCTCTTCTCACAGGATTGTTGCTAAGGCTTAAATGCACTAGAAGATTTACCTACGTCCTTGGCATATAACAAATCCTAAATAAGGTGCGATGACTATAATATCAGTTATTATAGTAGAACACTTGCCGAGCGCAGTGGCTCATGCCTGTAAACCCAGCACTTTGGGAGGCCGGGGCAGGTGGATCATCTGAGGTCAGGAGTTTAAGACCAGTCTAACCAAGATAGTGAAACCCCATCTCTACTAAAAATACAAAAATTCCGTCAGGCGCGGTGGTTCGTGCCTGTAATCTCAGCACTTTGGGAGGCTGAGATGGGGGATCACCTGAGGTCGGGAGTTCGAGACCAGCCTGACCAACATGGAGAAACCCCATCTCTACTAAAAATGCCAACTTAGCTGGACTTGGTTGGTACATGCCCGTAATCCCAGCTACTCAAGGGGCTGAGGCACGAGAATCGCTTGAACCCAGGAGGCAGAGGTTGTAGTGAGCCAAGATCATGCCATTGCACTCCAGCTTGGGCAACAAGAGCGAAACTCCATCTCAAAAAAAAAGAAATACAAAAATTAGCTGGGCATGGTGATGCGCACCTGTATTCCCAGCTATTCAGGAGGCTGAGGCAGGAGAAACGCTTGAACCCAGGAGGCGGAGGTTGCAGTGAGCAGAGATTGTGCTATCATACTCCAGCCTGGGCAACGAGAGTGAAATTCTGTCTAAAAAAAAAAAAAAAAAAAAAACATGGTGACTCAATCTATTTTTAATGTCATCTCAGGCTGTTGAGAGCAGTTTAGAGCATTCCAGGTAAGCCTATGAAGCAGGATTTCAATTCAGTTGCCTTTAGTCACGTAGACGTACCCAAACTTATGCTCTGTAGCAAAACAAACATTTGGTTATCTCCTTGTGCATACTTGGGGGAGAGAAAAAAAGATGATCTGACCTTTTGATAGTTACTTTCTCCATCCTGCATTCTGGCCAGTGCACAAGTAAATAAAAGCTGGAAACTATGGGCCTGCTCTGCCCTTCTTTCTCATGAACTAAAATCCAGCCACTGCCAGATATGAAACCAGAAACAGAGTATTACTACCCTTCTGTGGCGCATTCCCTTCCTAGGATCATATTTTTTCCGAAGAACCACACCTGAATGTGACTTGCTTGGATTCCAATAATCCTTTTTAATGACCGTGGTTACGATCCTTTAGAAAAAAAAGCCAGGAATAAGCCCACTGTCTCTGGTATGCAACAAAGCCCAGAAGCCAGGGCTGTTGGAGCACAGGTTGCCAAAGGGCACTTCTGAGCTACAGGCAAGCAAATCAGTGGGATGTTTAGATGCCACAAACTGTATGCCTGTCCTTATCGTTCCAGAAGCCAGAAAGAAACTTCACAGCAGAGCTGCTATGCTGTCACCACAACAAAACGAAGCTGCTAAGAAGATGATGTGAGAGCTGGGAAGCGCTGCGAAAAACAAGCACACCGTCTCTTCTACTATGATATTGGCTCCACAATCCCTGCTGAGCAAAACTAGTGTTTCAAATGTCTGTTTCCGCCTTGCTCCTGTCTCGTTTTGCTCAGAGGTCACCCTTAGTATTGAATGTGGTTGTTTGTTTACATGTTTGTTTCTCCTAGTGACTTGGGAGCCTCTGGGAGGCAAGGACTAGATCTTACTCTTTTTTATATTCCCAATGCCTGGCACGTTATAGAAACTCAATAAATGTTTGTCAAATATACACAAATCAGAGCTCTGATGAAATAGGACTAAAGTTCCTAAGCAGATGGCTGATTTGTTGGTATTATCTGTGTCTTTGTTATATTTTAAAAATTAACAGATCCTTTCTTTCAAATCTCCGTGTCTAAGTTACTCATTTTTTTATGCACCCCCAAAACATTTTCTCAGCAACTTTCCCTCTGCCAGCTACTGAGGGGGTTACGCAGATGGAAAAAATCTTTTCCCTTCCTTCAGTGAGATTACTGAGTGTGTCATGAACTACACTCTATATATTCAGAAGCCACCCTAATAAATATTTTTGGATTTATTTGCTAGTTCTGGCTGTCATTTGAAACAGAAAATCAGTTCAACACCACTGCAGTTAGTATCGACTAAACGGCTCCAAACCTCAAGTGGCCAATGTTTTAATCATATGGAGACAATTTGAATTTTACTGCCTTCAAGAAACAACGGGAATATTTAATGCAAAAATTAGGAATGCATATTGGTTTTCACAGTGCAGCTTGGTAATTATGAAAGCACACTTCCTTGTTGTTATTGAAGGGACTTTTGGTAGCCAAACTATTGTTCTGGTGTGTGGTTTGTCCGAAGACCCCAGTGGCCTCTCTGCCTTTGATCTTTTGAATGTCTGAAGTTGTGGGATTTTGCATGCTACACTGATAATCTGGGAAAATGTACAATCACTATAAAAGGAAATTTTTCTATTAGTCCAACAGTAATCATTTATAGCAAAACCACCTGACAGAAACATGTGGGTGCATATCACCCTTATGAAGACCAAAGATATTTTTACAACTGAGGATCATTTTCTTCCCTTTGTACAAATCCATATGGTGCCTATTCAGACATCATCATCAGCAATGCGGTCTCATTCAACCCCAAGACTAGAGCTCAGAAGTTTTGCTCCAAATTTGGATAAAAAGAACTTGGTATTAGGGTAAGTTTTTTTTTTTTTTATCTTCCCTGGCCTAATTACTCAGTCAGTGGCATGTGAACTCAACTGGAGTAGGATGGCAAGCATAAGTGAGTAGCCGTGGAATATGGCTCTTCTGCCTTGGCATACTCTGCCTGATCTACGCCATGCACTGTGCTGCTTTTTCTTCTGGAGTCAAATATCTGCTTGTCTCTTTAAAGGATAATACTTGGTCCCATTGCGAACAGTCCATCTGGGAACTGACTCTCGTCGTGCTCTCAAAACACCACGGATAAGAGTGACTACATTTTATCCATTCACTTATCCATCCATCCATCCATCCACTGATTCATCCAATAAAGAGTAAGTGGCCAGGCATGGTGGCTCATGCTTGTAATTTCAGCACTTTGGAACACTGAGGCAGGTGGATCACTTGAGGTCAGGAGTTTGAGACCAGCTTGGACAACATGGTGAAACCGCATATCTACTAAAAACAGTATTAGCCAGGTGCAGTGGTGCATGCCTGTAGTCCCAGCTACTTGGGAGACTGAGGCAGGAGAATTGCTTGCATCTAGGAGGTGGAGGTTGCAGTGAGCCGAGATCATGCCACTGCCCTTCAGCCTGGGCAACATAGTGAGACTCTGTCTCAAAAACCAAAAGGAAACAAAAACCAGTAAGTGAGAGCTGTGTCTACTATTTATTGGGAAGTCTGTCATCCCAGGTGGCTGCCTGGTTGTGTGCATGTGTGGTTCTAGACATAAAAAAGGGGTGGGTGAGCAGAGGAAGTGTTGTGCCAACATGATCTGCCTAAAGAAGAACAGAATGTTTCCCACCAGGGAGTGACTTTTCTCTGACAAACCAAAGGGAAAAGGTTCTGGATGGATAGACTCATTTCTATCCCTGAATCCTGTCCAGAGGCTGCATTTGTTGGTTAAAGCTCTAAGCATGACCAAATAAACCAGTCCAAATGGGGTATTTGGATTAGAGGAAACACCGGTTTGGGGAAGGGGAAAAACCTGAGCACATGTATCACAGAGAAGATCCATCCTAACTCCCCACCAATCTTTTGGTCCAGACAGAAGGGAAGAAGAGTCATAGCTATTACTTTGATAAGCCAAAATGTACCACAACACTTGAAAACCTGGGAAGGGTAGTCAATGGCCATAGCTGCTACTCTATCCATCACACCAGCTGAAGGCATCACTGGGCTTCTAGAAATGACTGAGACTATTTCAATGGACCCCAGCAGTGGAGTGTCCAAGCTCCGGGATAATTTAGCAGTGCAGTGAGCGCTAGGAAAAATGATCCAAATGAAACAACAGCAAACTCTGTTGCGTTTATATGAAATCCTTCTATTGCCCCCAAAGCAAATGATTTCTCCCCCATTCTGGCACATAACCTGCAGCTGTACCTTGGACCTTTGTGAAATCTATCTTGCAACACTTCATGTACTATTGATTTAGGCTCAGCCTCATGGTGGAGGCTGAAAAGGGAGCATGGTGTAGTAGAAAGAAGGGTAGACTGGGAATGAGGAAACTGGGGTTGTAGTGCTAATTTGACCACAAACTACTTTGCAGTCTTAAAACACACAACTTTGGCTGGGCGCGGTGGCTCATGCCTGTAATCCCAGCACTTTGGGAGGCTGAGGCGGGTGGATCACGAGGTCAGGAGATTGAGACCATCCTGGCTAACACAGCGAAACCCCATCTCTACTAAAAAAAACATTAGCCTGGTGTGGTGGCACGCGCCTGTAGACCCAGCTACTTGGGAGGCTGAGGCAGAAGAATCACTTGAACTCAGGAGGTGGAGGTTGCAGTAAGCCAAGATCGTGCCATTGCACTCCAGCTTGGGTGACAGAGTTAGACGCCATCTCAAAAAAAAAAAAAAAAAAAAAAAACACACACACACACACAACTCTTTGGGCTATCACTTCCTTAGGTGTCAAATGAGGAATTCCGTTTTTTCCTGATATCTTGGAAACCCTTCAGTTAGAAGGCATCAAACATATAACATGTATCATGGAGTGGAGAAAGTAGAAAGAAAATTGTGAAAAGCAGCACAATGTGATTTTCCCAGACCTTTACAGCAGCACTCAGAACATCTTCCCTGGAAATAACAGTTCACTAATCCAACACTCAGAGTACCTATGTGTCCATGGCTTTACCAGTTCTATCCAGTGTTCACCTTGTGTTTTTATTTTACTTTTTTATTACTATTTTTTGAGATGGAGTCTCACTCTGTTGCCCTAGCTGGAGTGCAGTGCCACAATCTCAGCTCACTGCCACCTCCGCCTCCCAGGTTCAGGTGATTCTCCTGCCTCAGCCTACCGAGTAGCTGAGATTACAGGCGTGTGCCACCACGCCCAGCTAACGTTTGTAGTTTTTAGTAGAGACGGGGTTTCACCATGTTAGCCAGGATAGTCTCAATCTCCTGACCTCATAATCCGCCCACCTAGGCCTCCCAGAGTGCTGGGATTATAGGCCTGAGCCACTATGCCTGGCCTTTTTTTTTTTTTTTTTTTTTTGAGACAGAGTTTTGCTCTTTTCACCCAGGCTGGAGTGCAATGCTGTGATCTCGGCTCACTGCAACCTCCACCTCCTGGGTTCAAGCAATTCTCCTACCTCAGCCTCCCAAGTAGCTGGGATTACAGGTGCCCATCACCACACCTGGCTAATTTTGGTATTTTTAGTACAGACGAGGTTTCACCATGTTGCCCAGGCTGGTCTCAAACTCCTGACCTTAGGTGATCCACTGGCCTCAGCCTTCCACAGTGCTAGAATTACAGGTGTGACCCATAACGCCCAGCCATGTTTTCATTGTTGACATGCATGTCTTGCCTTCCCCCTAAGCTATTAGCTTCTTGAAAATGTGGTCCATCTTTTGATCCCCTGCTATTTCTAGCTCTGGTTCCATAAATACTTGTTGAATGAATCAATGGCTTTGTTAAGAGTGCTTGATTAGCTCTTCCTCCAAATAATTATTATTTCCATTTCAAAGATAAAATTGAGGCCTAAATACTTCAATATATTTATCTCAGTTCACAAAATTGGATTTGAAGCCTCAATTTCAAAGTAGTAACAGTAATAAACTGTTCTTTCAGCAACCTTCGTAGATAACATTCTGAAGACCTTTGTTTCTCAGCCCCAATACACTAATATCAAAAGTCTGCAAAATAATGATAATAATAATTGAGTTTTTATGTCTGAGAAAAAAGCATTATCTCACATAATTCTTCTTTTTCTTTGTGTATGTGTGTGTGTGTGTGTGTGTGTGAGATGGAGTCTTGCATTATCGCCCAGGATGGACTACAATGGCATGATCTCGGCTTACTGCAATCTCTGCCTCCCAGGTTCAAGTGATTCTCCCGCCTCAGCCTCCTGAGTAGCTGAGACTACAGGTGCCCACCACCATGCCTAGCTAATTTTTGTATTTCAGTAGAGATCAGATTTTGCCATGTTGGCCAGGATGGTCTCGATCTCTTGACCTCATGATCCACCCGCCTTGGCCTCCCAAGGTGCTGGGATTTCCAGCGTGAGCCACTGCGCCTGGCCTATCTCACCTAATTCTTCAGATAGCACTATACAATTTCAGATGGGATTACTGATACTAAGTGATAGTTCTACACAGATAGGAACAAAGCCAGGTTATTTGACTTCAAAATTTGTGCTCCAAACCAGTGGTACAGATCCCTCTGAGTGTGACTTCCCACCCAACACACCCTACCTGGAGTCTTACGCCTGTCTTCAGTTTGAAACCTAAGTTAATGTGAGGAGATAGAGCCAAAGTTATTAAGGGCCAAGGCAATGCTTTGGAGTTTTGTAACAAAATGGCAATTAATGAATGTTCTTTGGCATTCTAAGCCCTCAGTCTGGATGCTTATTTAGTCTCTAGGAAGAGGCTGTGTGAAGTCAGGAAATTTCCTGGACCTCAGTGAGCTTCAGTTCTTTGTTGGTAAAATGTGGACAACAGCATTTACCTTAAAACGATGTTATGAAAACATATTAAGATATTGAGTGTTAGGCTGAGCGCAGTGGCTCATGCCTGTAATCCCAGCACTTTGGGAGGTCGAGGTGGGCAGATCACCTGAGGTCAGGAGTTTGAGACCAGCCTGGCCAAGATGGCGAAACTCCATCTGTACTAAAAATACAAAAATTAGCCGGGTGTGGTGGCAGGCACTTGTAATCCCAGCTACTCGGGAGGCTGAGGCAGGAGAATCGCTTGAACCCAGGAGGTAGAGGTTGCAGTGAGCTGAGATGGCACCACTGCACTCCAGCCTGGGAGACAGAGCAAAAATCTGTCTCAAAATTAATTTTAAAAAAAGATATTGTGTGTTAAAATACCTGGAACATACAGTAAGTGCTCAATAAATCCTACCCTGCCCACCTCCCTACGCTTCCTTTCAGCTAAAGCAGTACCTTCCAAAACTAGTTCCATAACCTTAGGAGAATGAAGGACACTTGTAGGAATATCTGGCATCTTTAATATAGAGAGTTCTCCGTTGAGGTCCCAAATAAAATACTTTACCTCCCTAGAAATTTTCAGAGCCTGCCTAGGCCCCAGCAATCCTAAAAGATTTTTGCTGTCAACACTTGCATTAAGCAGAACAAGAGAGAGTTTCCTTGTCTTACCATTAACCCAATTATTTTTTGAGGTTTGTATTTGGGTACTTGGTGATATTTCAGTTACAGGTAAGTGGAAATCAAGATACAAATTTTTTTCTATCAAATTTCACAGATTCCCCTCCATTCTTATAGAATGCCAAAGTAGGCTGGGCATGGTGACTCACGCCTATAATCCCAGCACTCTTCGAGGCCAAGGCAGGAGGTTTGCTTGAACCCAGGAGTTCGGGACCAGCTTGGGAAACATGGTGAGACCCCATCTCTAGAAAAAAATTAAAAAATTAGCCAGGCATGGTGGCACATGCCTCTAGTCTTAGCTACTTGGGAGGCTGAGGTGGGGGGATCACTTAAGCCTGGGAGGTTGAAGCTGCAGTAAGTCAAGATCATGCCACTGCACCACTGCACTCCAGCCTGGGCATCACACTGTGATGAGACCTTGTCTCAAAAAACAAACATACGCACCAAGGTAAAGTATCCTTATAGAGATGTTTTAAAAACCTTACCTCTGAAAACCACATAGAACAAATGAGTCCTCTTAAAAACTCTCCTGCAACTCCTAAGTCTTCTAATCCAAAACTGACAGTGTTTCCAGAATTTTAAGTAACCTTATCATTTTCTTCTGCTTGAGCAAGAATTTTTAAATTTCCAAACAGAAGCAATGAGCCCAGAAATTTAGCATGCATTCCACGTTGTTATGACCAGCCCATCCCAGGGGAATGAAAGAGAAATTTGCAGGAACACCTTGGCATTCTCCAGTAATAAATAAAATAAATAAATAAATAAGTTTTCTTTCACTTGGGAAAACAAAACCTGTCAAAATGGCTGCCTTAGTATTTTAATGTCTGAGTAGCAATTTTTTTTTAAAAAATTGATTTTTAATGATATTTTTATTTTCTCACTGAAATGATCATTTTAAACAGGAGCCTGTAACATAGAGGATAAATAACACAAGACAAAAAAAAAAAAAAAAAAAAGTTCCCAGGACAAAAGACTGGGTTTGTCACTTGTTTAGCCTATGGTAGACGCGTGTGCTTAGAGTTTTTTGAGGACTGTGTCTTTCCACAGATAAGCAGCCATCTCTGAGCCTAGCTCTAAATTAGCTGCAGCTGGAACTCAATAGATTCAAATCTAAAATAGTTCCTTAAGCATCAGTTTTGTGCTGAGAAATAAAAAGAGGAACAAGAAATAGCCTCTGCCCTGAGGGGGGCTTGAAAGTTAGTGAAAGACGGAAACATGTTACAAAATAGTTACACAAGGAAGACTAAAACCGTATTATACTCCAATGGAAAAAATATCTGAAATTATGTAAAGAAAACAATTGAACTATTACAATGAATAAACTGATGTTGTCAAATGGCTTTTTTGGTAGTAAGGCCAAAACAATGCCTTAGTTTTTTGGAGGAGCCTGGTTATAATGTCCAGCAAACACCATTGTAATTATTAGGTTATTCTTGGTCATTCATACTAGTATTGAGCTGTTCAACATACCCTATCTGTCTTCTTCACTATTATACCCTATAATCTTGCACAGTACTTTGCAGATAGTATCTTCTCAGCACTTATAAGTGAATGAAGGCACAACATACTATAGAAAGTATGGAAGAGGTGGGATTGAAACAATATTTTTTTGTTGTTGTTATTGTTGTTATTTTGAGACGGAGTCTTGCTCTGTCATTCAGGCTGGAGTGCAGTGGCACGATCTCGGCTCACTGCAACCTCCACCTCCTGGTTTCAAGCGATTCTCCTGCCTCAGCCTCCCAAGTAGCTGGGATTACGGGTGTGCACCATCACGCCAGACTAATTTTGTGTTTTTAGGACAGATGGGATTTCACCATGTTAGCCAGCCTGGTCTCAAACTCCTGACCTCAAGTGATCCACCCACCTCGGCCTCCCAAAGTGCTGGGATTACAGGCGTGAGCCACCGGGCCTGGCTGGATTGAAACAGTTCTACAGCATGCTTGTGCCGCTTTTTGAAAGCTCTAAGTCTTAGTAATGTCATCTGTAAATGAGGATACCACTATTAGCTAAGATTTTTGTAAAGAGTAGATAATACCCATAAAATATTTAGCAAATAGTCATTCTTTAACAACTGTCAGCTATTTCACGGAAGGAAGCATGTAGAACTGATGTTTACAGCTGGAATGAAGCCCAATGAGCCACTCCCGCCTTCTCATTGTAAAGTGGGAACTCCAGAGAGATGGTAGACTTTCCCTAAGGATGTGAAAAATGGAAACAGGTGCGAACCCAGGTCTCCTGAGTTTCTTAGGTTAATGTTTTTCTTTATTTCATAATTACCAGATAACTCTCTTCTAGGTCAAAAATGTCTCAATACTATTTGACCGTCTGAAACAAAGTGATGCTTCTTGTCTGTTTCCTTAAAAGTTTAACATTCTCTGAGTTCACAGAAATGACATCTTAAGTATATTTTCCATACAACTGATCAAGTTGAAGTCTTAAATATGTATGTTTGAGGGTCGGGCATGATGGCTCACGCCTGTAATCCCAGCACTTTGGGAGGCCGAAGCGGGTGGATCACGAGGTCAGAGTTCAAGACTAGCCTGGGCAACATGGTGAAACCCCGTCTGTACTAAAAATACAAAAAATAGCCAGGCATGGTGGCTCATACCTGTAATCCCAGCACTTTGGGAGGCCGAGGCAGGCAGATCACCTGAGGTCAGGACTTTGAGACCAGCCTGGCCAACATGGTGAAACCCCGCCCCTACTAAAAACAGAAAAATTAGCTGAGCATGGTGGCAGGTGCCTATACTCCTAGCTACTTGGGAAGCTGAGGCAGGAGAATCACTTGAACCTAGGGGAGCGGAGGTTGCAATGAGCCAAGATTGTGCCATTGCACTCTAGCCTGGGTGACAGAGTGAGACTGTCTCAAAAAAATAACAAAATAAAAAATAGCCAGGCGTGATGGCAGACGCCTGTAATCTCAGCTACTTGGGAGGCTGAGGCAGGAGAATGGCTTGTACCTGGGAGGCCGAGGTTGCAGTGAGCTGAGATCGTGTCACTGCACTGCAGCCTGGGCGACAGAGCGAGTCTTCGGGGGAAAAAACAAAACAAAACAAAGTATGTATGTTTGAAGATACATATTTCTGTATTGCTCCAAATTTTTATAAGAAACAATGAAAGTGGTCTCTGCAGGTCTCTGGGATGGTTCTCCCAGACACTGAGCATGCTCTTAGCAGAGAAGTTAAAGTTTACACAGATCTATTTTGCTCTCAAGTAGTGGGCCTGAGGGTGAATATTTTTCATCTGGGTATATTCTATTAGATGGATGATAAACAACTGATCAAATACACTCCTGTGGACCTGAAAGGAAATCAATCAATATTCCATCATGATTGAAATCATATGTGTAAATTCAATCATTTAGTGATGGGCTAGTGCTATAGAAGATGTTTGTTGTTACTGTTTTTGCATATGTGAATAACTGGCAGGAATTCTATGCAAGAATGTAGGAAATAAACACAAGAATGTATGTGAAATACAGGAATTAAATGCAAGAATGTATGTGAAAATATAATGTAAAGGACTATAGTAGTAAAAGCAACTATACTGTCTATAATTATTATCTTGTAATTATACAAAGGGACTCAATAGATATCTGTTAAATGCATGCCTGTAGGACTGACTGACTCAAGGAATGTTCTCAGCTATCAGATGTTACGGTTATAAGAAATTGTCCGCCAGGAGCAGTGGCTCATGCCTATAATCCCAGCACTTTGGGAGGCCAAGACGGGCAAATCAGTTGAGGTCAGGAGTTAAAGACCAGCCTGACCAACGTGGTGAAATCTCATCTCTACTAAAAATACAAAAATTAGCTAGGTGTGGTAGTGGCGCCTGCAATCCCAGCTACTCTGGAGGCTGAAGCAGGAGAATCGCTTGAAACTCCAGGGGAGATATCACAGTGGGCTGAGATTGCGCCACTGCACTCGAACCTGGGCGAAAGAATGGAACTCTGTCTCAAAAGAAAGAAAGAAAAGAAAAACGAAATTCTCTTAATCATTAAAACTTGCAGACGATAAACTCCTAGGACTGTGGTGAAGACTGAATTAAATAATATGTGGGTTGTGTCTACCCTAATCTGGCACATGGTATGCATGCAACAAATGTAGGAACACTTTTAATTTTTAAAAATTATTAATAGGGAAAATGAAAGATGGTTTGAAATGCTGATGAGATTTAGATTCCTAGCAAGGGCAGGGAAATCTCATTATAGAGCTGCTGGATTTTTATTAACTATAAGTATAATGTCACACATCTACCAACTTTCCCAAAACATAGCTACTATAATTGGAAAATATAATGCATATCCAGGGTTCGTGTTATAGTGTTATAAAAGCAGAGAGAGGCAGCTAGTTTTCCACGGATGATAAGATTGGCTTCCTCTTAGCCTTTAGAGTCTCAGCTGTAGAACCAGGTTGAATAATATTTTTAATGCAGACAATGTTTGTACTAGACAAAGT
Source organism: Cacajao melanocephalus (assembly GCA_963573385.1). Lineage (NCBI taxonomy): Eukaryota > Metazoa > Chordata > Mammalia > Primates > Pitheciidae > Cacajao > Cacajao melanocephalus. The sequence continues at coordinate 58,801 of CAUYLG010045537.1, read as the reverse complement.
CAATTTAGCATTTCATAGGAGCTGGCCAAGTGTTCCTCTGCTCAGTGTTCTCTTCTTTTTCCCTCTTTCACTGTTTAAATAAATTACAAAGAGAAGAATTTTAGCATGGAATGGCTACTAATCCATAACATGAAAGATGTGTTTGGGAATATTTGTGTTCTTGGCCTCATGTCCTCCAAAAACTGTCCTTTAAGAGAACTTTTCTACAAGTCATGTATTTCTTTTGTTTCTAAATTGCTTGCATTCATAATGCAGACATGGTTTCTTAGTGAAACATACCCTTCTAGTATGTCTTTTTTTTTTTTTTTTTTTTTAAGACAGAGTCTTGCTCTGTCACCCAGGCTGGAGTGCAGTGGCGTGATCTTGGCTCACTGCAACCTTCACCTCCTGGGTTCAAGCGATTGTCCTGTCTCAGCCTCCGGAGTAGCTGGGACTACAGGCTTATGCCACCAGGCCCGGCTAATTTTTTGTATTTTTAGTAGAGATGGGGTTTCACCGTGTTGGCTAGGATGGTCTCCACCTTTGTTATGAGGGTTGTGGCATCTGCCAGAATCTTACCCATCCTGTTGTATCTCTCAGTCAGGTAAGCACCTTCAAAGAGATCTCTCCTTCAGCTATTAGATTTTTTTCCATTAGAAAGTAATCTGCAAAAGAGAGATGGAACCTGGGGTTTCTCTGACTATATTAAAATAATTGGGATATGCTACATTACAATCTGCAAAAGAGACTCTTGGCCTTAGACTTTAGGTGATAAATCTTACAATTCCTCCCCACACACCCTGCCTCTAGGACTTATTTTCTCCCTCATTTGTTAATACCCTACTATTATGGTATAGTGTTTAATTCCATGGAGACCCTGGAATAATCTCTCATACTCATCCATGCTTTCCTTGCATCAAAGCACTGCGTAGTTCTGGACAGTACACGGGAGTGCAGCAGAGGCTCATCTGACTGAAAATGGAGTGGACAAACAGTGACCTCCCTGTTCCTCCTAGATACCAAGGAATCTTGACTTTGTCCTTGAAAAAATCCTTTGCTTTGATCCAAGGCCACCACACCTCCCAGCAGAGTATGGTGGCACCAGAGAGAAGTGGAGATCAGCACTTTCGAGGACTCATATACGCACACAAGCAGCTGAGACCTCGGTGGGCATCCTCCCGAGCCTCCTGGAATCCTTCACACCACAAGGGGCAGAATCACTCTTTCTAGACACAGATGTCTTTATATCCTTGCCCAGTAAGTCCATCCCCAGCCCAACATCTCTCTCTCTCTTTTTTTTTTTTTCCTGAGATGGAGTCTTATTCTGTCGCCAGGCTAGAGTGCAGTGGCACAATCTCAGCTCACAGCAACCTCCAACTCCCTGGTTCAAGAGATTCTCCTGCCTCAGCCTCCCAAGTAGCTAAGATTACAGGCATGCACCACCACGCTCAGTTAATTTTTGTATTTTTAGTAGAGACAGGGCCTCACCATGTTGGCCAGGATGATCTCAGTCTCCTGACCTCATGATCTGCCCACCTTGGCCTCCCAAGGAGAGAGAAGGCAAAAGGGACGTTGGGGGCGGGCGTGGTGGCTCATGCCTTCCAAGGGTTACAGGTGTGAGCCACTGCACCTGGCCCCAACATCCCTTTTGCCTTCTCTCTCAGGAGTAACCACAGCTTTTTCCTCCAGAATGCTTTTACTCTGGCCTTCTCAGATGTTGTTTAAAAAGCCCCTCTCTGAATTTCCTCCTAGATCCCTCATATTTAGTAGTGAGCTGTGCAGCAGCTGAACTAAAGACCCAAAGAGACAAGGATGCCCCTGAAGCTAACATCTCCAACCTAGCGAAATTATGATGAACCATTCAGAAGTCCTCGCTGCCAGTCACAGGACACCCACTTTAAGAGGGACTATTCTCTCTTCTATGTGCAATTATAGTTTGTCCCTAGAAAACGACTCATCTCTGATGGAGGAAACAGCAGATGAGCTATGAATTTTAAAAAGTTTTAATTGGCTGGGCATGGTGGCTCACACCTGTAATAATCCTAGCACTTTGGGAAGCCAAGGTAGCTGGATTTGAGACTAAGAGTTCGAGACTAGCCTGGGCAACGTGGTGAAACCCTGTCTCAACAAAAAAATACAAAAATTTGCCAGGCATGGTGGCATGAGCATGTGGTCACAGCTACTGGAGAAGTTGAGATGGGAGGATCACTTGAGCCCAGGAGGTCAAGGCTGCAGTGAGCTGAGATCACGCCACTGCACTCCAGCCTGGATGACAGAGTGAGACCCTGTTTCAAAAAAATTAAAAAAAAAAGTTAGACTAGGTTTACAATGGACTAGTTTTAATCATTTTTGAAAATCTAAGAGGTGGATACACAGTTCTTATTTTTTAGCATATGTCTTTAGATTCTGGGTATAACCAAGAGAAACTATTCCAGCTCTTTTGTTTTGAAACCAAACTTGCTAGGATTCTGATTGTCAATGGACAGAATCGATCCTGTGGCCCTGAACTTGTATTTGAGACATGCTTAAAACAAAGGCTGGGCCTACTGACGAAGCAGCTCATAAACATTTTCCCTGGAGAACCAACTTGAGAAACCCCATTCCTTGTTCTCTTTTTCTTGCATTCTCTTTCGCTTTCTCTCACCCGTCACCTAACAGAGTAAAGATCAAGAGTGCTTGAAAAGGTTCAAAGGGTAAAGCTAACTAAAAGAAAGGGAAATTGGGTTTCCTGTGAAATATGCTGCTGCTTTTCTGATTTTGCCATGTAGCACCGATATTGGAGGCCAAAATAGAAACAAACTCTTCTGGATGGTGTACCTTTACTAAGACTCTAGAGTTTACTCTCCAAAGGGAAGAGGCACTTCAAGTCGGAGAGACGTTTTTTAGCCATTTGGAGACGGGAGTCTTCCTCATGGTCAAGGGTAGGGATCAAATCACTTTTTCGGAGTTTGCATGCTGCCCTCTCCTGGCCTGTATAGACAGGAGTGTTACAGTACATCAAATGTATTTCTTTTAATTCCACACCTGTGTGTGAGATATCTAAGAACACATAAGAGTTTATTTAAACTATTCAGGATGTCTCATCAAAAATGTATACTTGAAGCTAATCAAAAATGTATATTTGAAGCTACTTAGAGGAAATAAGTTCATTTTCCTTTGGCTCCTGGATTTATACTGAAGCATGTCAATCTTTTGATTTTTTTTTTTTTTTTTTTTTAATGAGTCTCGCTCTGTCACCCAGGCTGGAGTGCAATGGCGTGATCTCGGCTCACTGCAACCTCCGCCTCCTGGGTTCAAGCGATTCTCCTGCCTCAGCCTCCTGAGTAGCTGGGACTGCAGGCACGTGCCACCACGCCCAGCTAATTTTGTATTTTTAGTAGAGACGGGGTTTCACCGTGTTGACCAGGATGGTAGCATGTCAATCTTTATATCATCTCACTTTATACTCCATGGCTTCCACCCTCTCACTTTCCATCCTCTTAACTTCTATGTGGCTCTGGGACTCTGTTCTGAAAATCAATGCTCCAATACCATTTGGGTCCCATCAACGTGCTGGCCACTTAAAGACATCTTTCCAACTAGAAGTGGTGGCAATGGGAAATTTACAGAAGTCATTGATCAGTGTTGAGTCTGAGGACCATATTTTAGCCTGACATGTGATCAAAATCAATTCTATATATTATTAGGTCTATTATACCTAATATTATTAGAAATGAACTATCAAAGAGTGAACTATCATCATAGGTCTAATTTTTAGTTGAACACCTTGTCCTTCAAAAAGATTTGTCTTTTTTGTGGGTGCTTTGTGTGACCCATTTTAAGCGCAATGCTGGGCACATTTTCCTTGCTTGAAATAATTCTTTTCTTTCCCCTCAGTATTTAAAGGACCCTGATACTGAGCACATGTCTGCAACCTGGCACATCACACAGGGGCGATTGCTGTAGCAACATCGAAGTACAAATGTGGCTGAACTAATCTGTTGTGCGCCTGGGCCTTTGCCGTCCCTCAGTGTCTGCCTTTGACCCAGACAGGCCAATCCTCTCCATATCAATGAGAACTGAGAGTCTAATACCATTCCTTTGCATTTGAAAAAGAGGTGTTTACTTTAAAGAGATTTAAAGGCATGTACCTTGTTTAAACTTTACCAAACATATAACTGGAGGGTATGTGAAGCTCTGGCTGGCTCTACTAAGACTCATAGAGAATGCTCACTTCGGCAGCGCAAATACTGAAACTGGAATGATACAGACAAGATTAGCATGGCCCCTGCGCAAAGATGACCTGCAAATTCATGAAGCGTTCCATATTAAAAAAAAAAAAAAAATCAAGTGCTTTTAGAAGAAAAGATACAAAAAAAAGAAGAAAAAAGAGAATGAACTGTTGATTGCCTCTCTCAATGAAAAACGATAGCACAAAACAATGAATAATCACAGCATTATTTATATCTATCTTTGAAAAGCCATCAGTGTCTCCTAGTCTACACAAGGTGAATATAATCAGTCTCACACGCACAAAGTTGCTACCAACACGCCCAACATTGCTTTAGTTTGAAAATTAAGAGGGAAATAGGTCCCAATTTATTGCAGCTCTTTTATTTATAGAAGATTGACAAATGCTGACAATCATACAAAACAATCCTTAACTACTAATAGAATTTGGTTGGGTTGATTAATTTATATTTATTTGAACAGCTAAATTCTTTACAGTTTCTTTCTGATGTAAAAGGAAAAAAATTCATCTATAAAATCAAAATGCCTTCTCCTATGTATACTATTCACTTGCCACGTCTATAATTTGACACAATTTAAAAAAAAACCCTATGAAATCATTCAGATCAATCAATGCACAGAAACTATGAAGTTTTCCTGACTTCATTTAGAACTAAGCATGCATTTCCTTTAATGAAAGGAAGAACACGTTCATCTGATAGAAAAAACAACAAACAAACAAAAAAAGGTCAATATAAATTCTCCACTGTGATATACAACACAAATACCTTTCTTATAACTTCCTTATCTTCCTTGGTCAGGCACCTGCCTTGGGACAAGGACTACCTTGAGAACTAGGCACTACTGAATGTTGAGTTGATTGTGAATTATCGGTGGGTAAATAGCCCTCTTCCACCGGGAAGAGGGCTATTTAGACGAAAGGTAACGTATGTGATTGCCCCTGCACCTGCTGCAGAGCCATTCCCTGGCTGAACTGGAGTCCCAATCTTTTCCACTGCAGAAAAAGCGCTTTTCATAGGGATTCAGAGCCACATAAATACCAGCCAGCATTTGAAGACTGCAAAGCAAGACCAATCTTTTAACCGAGACTTCATGCAGTTCCCTCTGGCTTTTCCCGGGAAGGACTGAACTCATTAAGCAATGCTAATTTAATCACGAGTAATCAACAGCAGGGGAAAGTTATATAACCATCTTTAAAATTTCAAATCAAATGCGATAAAATCTCAGGAAATAGATTTTTTTTAACAAAACTCACACCTTGAAATAAAAAAAGAAAAAAAGGTAGAAGTCTGAGTTTTAGGATCAAACCAAATAAAATCAAAAATCAATATTTTCTTACAAATATCACATCCACTAGATGGTTCTAATTCATGACTTTTTAATGTAGTAACACATGAGATCCTGAACCTGATCATGCCTGGCATGCAGAATACAAATGCACTTTTAAACTCGTAAGGCAATGTAGACATAAATCAGGTACCCAGGAAGGATCACTGACAATCACATTAAAAAATACCTACCTCGCTTCTCTCTTTTTCTACTTCAACCACGGCATAGTGATATAGTGATATTTCACTCATGAGGTTAGTGCACCTTGGCCATATGCTTTAAAAACCAAAACTCTGCCGAGGTCCACAGAGGTTCCTATTCCTCTAGGGAGGATATGAACCTATAGGTAGGTTGGGAAATGTTCATAGCCTGCTTTCTAACCATTAGATGGTGTTTGACTCCCCATAGTCATCATTAGAATGGCGGTCACCAAGAAGTATTTATTGGTTGCATGACAACATATTGGTATTGAGGTTATTTAAAAGAGAAAGAGAGATCACGGTCAAGTTTGAAGGTCCTTACTTTACACCCACGCATAATTCAATAGGTGAATAAACCTTGTGGCCCCCAAGCACACGCCAACAGCTTTAATCCTCCGGGGCGAAGCCGGCGAGACGCTCACTCCGTGCTTTCTGCCCCGGCCAGCCACGGAACAACAATGTCAATTTCATTCCAAGCGCCTCGTGAAGGCAGAAATCAGAAACCGTGTCTGTGTCACATTAGCCGTGACAAGCCGCGTACCTGCAGTGACGTGACGGAAGCCTCCTCCTCGAGTCCCTTCTCTCTCCCTCGCCCTCTGCCTCCTCTGAGTTCTATAGTCCACAGCTGGGTCTAAGTTTGGTCTCCCGCTGCCGCTTTCCGTTCGACCGCAGCCGGACTGCAGCAGACGCCCATAAGAGAAGCGCGCCGGCTGGGGGTGCAGGAGAGGCGAGAGCGCGCCCCGCGCCGCGCGGTCCCAGGCTGGCTGCTCCTGCAGATGTGAGAGGAGCCCGGAGACTTAGCTCTGAATCCTCTCGGCGCTGCATGGGGATATTATCACAGTCTGGGATTTCTATTGGCTCCGAACACCAAACAAATCACACCAGCCACCCCCCTTCTCTGTTTCACTCAGCGCTTGTTTCTCATCTAACCCACAAACATCGCAGCCACACACACTTCAGTCGCTTGCAATGTTTCTCTTTTCCTCCTTCCAGTCAGTGGATTTACAACCCTGTGGTCAGCGCTAACATTTTTTTTAGCAGACTTCCAATGCTAACCTTGTTTATGTACAGAAATTCTCCCTCCATCCCCTAAACCAGAAAAAGAAAGAAAGAAAACATTCATTCCCTTCAGATCTTCTTCCTTTTGTTGATGGGTTTGCAATGTGATGAATGTAGAAAGCCTGTTTGTGTTATGTCTGACATTCTCACACACGCACATACACGTGCTCTTACACACACACACACACACACACACACACACACACACCAGGCTCCTTTTGTTTGGAGTAATTGAAGCCAGTGAAATAAAAAGCAAGTTGAGCCTAATAACCTAAGTGAAAGCTTAAGTAATAAAATCTTGAATGAATTCACTGCAAAACACCAATTGCTTGAGTTTGTTTTCTGTTCCAAATAGTACTTTGGTCATTATTATCCTGACTTTTGTTTACTGAATGCAGAGGTTTCTGATGCAAATCAGACTCTTCAACATCCAGAGAACATAAAACAATGACGCCAGACCAATTCTTGTGCTCCATGGACTTGGTGTGTTATATCAGAAGCGTATTGTCACGCCTGTATGCTTTCTCTTTTCATTATTTTTTGAACTTCTCACCGCTGATCATCTCAGGACTGAGACTCTCTTAGTGTGATTCAGTAGCCAAAGGAGACTATTCAGACTCTGCTGATAGAGGTTCCTGGATGAAAATTTTTAGTCTGTTATATGTCAATAGAGATAAACCTTTGGACCCTTGGTAGGGAAAGGGCCCAAGAAAAATCTGACATCTTACAAACTTGGCTGGGAAAATTCAGAATAAAATAAAGTTTCACTGTGTCTTATAAAACAGATCCTCCCTTAGACTTTTCCCCAAAATCAATTTCACTGGTGCTTATGGAAATTTTAATGACAGTTATTCTTGACAAGAAGCCATTGCTTCTGAAATCACTGAGCTCTGTTTTGATTTTTGATTTGAAATTTTTTTTGCAGTGTTATCCCTTTTGTATACTATTTGGTATTTGGTATTCTAGCTCCAACTCAACTCTCAGCATGTTGTGTTGCAAATTCACAGGAAATAACAATTAGTTCTTGAAATATATTATCACTAAGCAGACTACCTACCTTCTTTTCTTACGTGGGCACATTCCAGGAATTGTGAAATGCAGCCTTATTTTCAGAATGGGCCAGCCTGAAATCAGCTGAAATTGACAAAGGAAATACAAAACAAAACCACATTTGGCTGTTGGTTCCTGCTAACCACAGTCTAACCTCAAATGGCATATCCTTATTACTTTAACAACTCCAGTTCATTCCCCCTCTTTAAGTAGGCAGTTTAAAAAAATAATACTGTCATAAATCTTTGAAGGTGTAGAGTATTTTTCTCCTAAAGATCTCAACAGTCTCAGAAGGAAAGGAGTTATAAGTACGATACTCCAGATTTTCCAGGTGGAGAACAGAGTGGGAGAATGATAAAGTGATTTGCTGAAGGCAGACAGCAAATAGAGCTGGGAGAGTGGATGACTGCCCTATTTGTTTCATACAAACTATTTGACTCAAAGGAAAGCGAAGGGTTAACACAGCAGACTCTCATTCCTGCCTGCCTTTGCACACAAGAGCTAACAATTCATGAAATCGACTGTCCAACTTGGTAAATAGTAATTTCACATGTTATTTCAGAACAGGTCATGATATTTTTAGATAAGTTACCAATAATTTGCCTTAGACTTGCCTTTCTAGAAAAGAGAAAAACAGTGACTGATAAAAACGACGAGCAGATCATTATATTTTCTGCTTGTTCTTTTCAGGGCTTATTATAGCTCTTCATATCTCTGGAAAGACAATGTAAGTAAAATCATGGATGACTTAAAGTCATAGATATATCTTAAACTTCATTTTAGATAATAATTTAAGCCCTCTGTCCTTCAGTTAATGAAGAGCAAAACTGGATGATTTAAAGGACATCTCCTATACCCAATCAGTTGTGTGGTTAAGGGAAAATAACTCATCAGTATTTATTCTTCTACACTTAGTCTTCTGGTCATTTTGCTACCTTTAAAAGAGTTTTTCAAAGACATTTCTTAAATCCTTTATAAATGACACAGACGTTGGTAATAATAAGAACACTTCCATCCCATAGACACAGCAAGTGGACAGCCACGCAGATTCATGTCAAGACATCATTTTCTTTTCCACTTATTCACCCACATCAGGATCATCCTGCTTAGTTCAGTGTGGCACTTTTTACGGGAAACATCCACAAATTGGCATGTATCCAGAGGAGTTGATAAGATGATGATTCTGAATATTATAATTTATAAGAGAGGCAAGACAGAATCAGGCATCTTGTCTTGGAGCAGGGACTGAGGTCAAAATGATAACGTTTTCAAATAGTAAATGTAAAAGAAGAATGTTTAATTCCTCCTAAAAGGAGGAATGAATAATGATGAATAATGATTAACTTAATGAATAATAAGTTAGAAAGAGGGATGAATAATATGTTTATTATTCATATAATGCTTTAAATGTATTGTCGTTTTTAATAAATATTTTCTTTCTTGATTTTTTAAAACAACTCTATGAGGAATATAGGATAAATGCTACTAGACTAATTTCATAGATTAAAGAAGTTTCTATAGTAAAATCACCCTGATGTAGTCATAGTTATGATGCCAGAGGATGGGAATAAGTTGAAATGGATTCTAAACCCAGTGCTGTTCTGGAGAGAAAATAAGGGTGGGCAAAAATCAGGATAGCAAAAGACTTCTCAAAATTAAAGCTTTTGGAAATTGAAAGAATTTCCTGGCAAATTGATGATTTAGAGATTTTGATATAGGTCACTTAAGTGGTCAAGAAAAAGATCCAAAATCCTTTGGAGAGATTACGAAGGCATTGTTATAAAGGTCAGACTAGGTAACCTAGGGTTTGCTTCAGCTTGAAATCATCTTTGATGCTACTATTGGCCTTTAAAATATTACAGATTAATTTATAATGTTATTGAATAATTTTCAGAGCATGTCATTAAATTTTTTAAAAGATTATGATCTATGTCTATTTCTGAACTATAGATGACTGCAGATGGTCTTTTACCCTTCTTTTGACATATCTGTGTGTTCTATGATGAATATGTATAATTTATAAGAAAAAAAGCAAAAAAGTAGAAGAGCTTATAATTCTTCCTCCACTATACAAAGATACAAGATTTCCATATGACCAGTTTGCTGAAGACTGACATTGCATTCCCAGTGTGATAAGCGTAAGGTCACATTCTTGATCACGTCTGTGTTTATTCATTTGTTTTCTTTCTAACCTAGGTTGGATGCCATTCTAATGCTAATGTTTTCCCCTTGGTTATCTATTTATCTTAATAGCTTCCTTTTAACCTATGCATTTATTGATAAATCCATAAATGCTTGTTTTGTCCTCTTATATCTATACTTCTTTCTTAGATTATCATAGTTTGCATTTTAAATTGTTACAATGATTTTGATGTACAAAGTTTGCAAATTCTTCAGTTTACTGGTTATTAAATATTTATTCCTCCATCATATAAAAACCTTTATTTCCTAGAAAGTCATAAACTTTGTTTATTAATGCTGTATATTTACATCAAAACCTCAAAATGATTCACTGATATGTGTGAATCTACATTCTGATGGTTCACAAATTTCAACTGTTCACATGTATTAAATAACATTTATCTCTCTTGTGTCACAGCAATTCTACCCAGAATATATGAGTGATTTATAAGAGTTTTATAGCAAAACATGTAGCTCTCACTGTGTCACGGAATAAACTCCTTGTCCATGAGAGTGCCATCTGTCATGTTTGTGTCACCCCAGTGGAGCAGAGAGCACAACCCACAGATGAGCTGCGGAAATTAATAGAAAAGGGAATGACCATGTATTCAGCTCAATCCCCATATTTTCCCTTAAGACCCAGGGAGCAGGTGGTTGTGGGTTTTTTTGATTCATTAGCCCATGCTTATTAGATGTCAGCAAGGCCTCTGCGCTGTACTCTTAGTTCTGGGATATGGATGGGAGGAGGTGAAGAGGGCAAAATGAGAGTGAAGAGAAGGCAGAGCCAATTTGACCTGCGTGTGCTTATGACATAATCTAAGCGGCAAACGCAGGAAATTGTTAAAATAAGATTCAGGTTGACAAATGTAGCTGAAGAAATGGCCAGAATGGCTTCATCATGGCACCTGCCACTTCCATAGCTCTTTCCCAGACTGGATAGCCCAGATGAGGAAGGAGACCTAGAGAGCTTAGTAGTATCACATTCATCTGCCCCTATGGCTACAGACACCAGGCTAGGAGAGCACATTAGACTCAAAGGGAGCCAATCTGCCATCCATGGAGAGATAATGGTAGTTGGCTGTCGATCAGATTTCCTTTTTGAAGGAGCTTGAACTAGGGCTATCTATCATCTATCTATCTATCTATCTATCTATCTATCTATCTATCTATCTATCATCTATCTATCTATCTATCATCTATCTATCTATCATCTGTCTATCTATCTATCTATCTATCATCTGTCTATCTATCTATTGCCTTGAACCAAGGCTATCTATCTATCTGTACCTAGTATACTCTCTCATCTCTGATTTTCTGACTCTATAAGTTTATGTTATTGCTATCAACTGACAAAGTTAGACAGATACAGATAGAGAGATAGATAGCTGTCTATAGATAGATAGAGATGATAGATAACTATAGATAGTTATCTATAGTGATAGAGATTGATAGATAACTATCTATAGCTCTCTCTCTCTCTCTCTGTCTATCTATCTGTATCTAACTTTGTCCAGTGATAGAAATAACATAAGCTTAAAGCACCAGAAAATCAGAGATGAGAGAGTATGCTAGTTATGGTCATGGTTAGAATAGGTGTCTATGAATATCTAATAGGCATCTAATGTATGTCTTGCATATGAGCAAGACAAAATGAAGTGCGGCTGTTTAATCTTTCTTAGCTTCCATGGGCCCTACCTATATTTCCTCTGTGTCTGTGTGCATCCATACACCAAATCCCTCAATGTTTGAGGTCTTAGGCTGCCTTGCACGCACTTCCGAAAGCGACATATCTCCCTTCAGGATGTAAATAACCTGAACCAGAGTTTAAGAAATAATGGCACTGTGTATTGCCATGATTAACAGGAATTAATGAAAAATTAATAGGTCCTATTCTTTAAAAGCAGTTGGGTGACTCCTCCTTGAAGAGTACATAAGGTAAAAAGACCAATATAAAATCAAAACAGGTCCCATAATTTAAGAAGTTTGAAAATGGGCCTCAGGCTAAGTTTCAGATGATGAACACTATTTTACTTTATTTTTTTGAGACGGAATTTCACTCTGTTGCCCAGGCTGTAGTGTAGTGGTGTGATCTTGGCTCACCGCAACTTCTGCCTCCTGGGTTCAAGTGATTCTCCTGCCTCAGTCTCCTGAGTAGCTGCGATTACAGGCATGCGCCACCACACCCAGCTAATTTTGTGTTTTTAGTAGAGATGGGGTTTCACCATGTCGGTCAGGCTGGTCTCGAACTCCTGACCTCAGGTGATCCAACCGCCTCCGCCTCCCAAAGTGCTGGGATTACAGGTGTGAGCCACTGCACCCGGCAGATGAACACTACTACACTGTAGTTCATGATGTCAACACTGAGTTTGAATCCTGAGTCACCTACTGCTTGGATATCCTTGCTTTTTTTCTGGGGTTTCATTTTGCATATATAAAATAGAGTTTACATGTCTACAGTGTAAATTCCAGGAGGATTAAATTAGGTTTTGGTTTAGAAGGATTATACAATGTCTGGCCTAGAGAAAATACTTTATAAAATTCAGGATACGAGCTCAACAGAGCAGGCATTTCACGTGCTGAAAGTAGCAAAGGCTACTGAAACTCTCTGACCAGCATTTGAATGCGGAGGGAAGAGTCTATGCTATTCAAGATGGTTTGGGGACTGTCCTCTCTGGGATTGTTTTGGGCACCCACAGAGTGGAATACTGATTTGACTTTTAGAAATCAGCCCAAATCATTCAGAGCTATTTATCACTGGGGAGACGAAACTGGCTGTTTCCATTTTAGAGTAGCATTAAAGCAACGTGGCTGGGCACGCTGGCTCACACCTGTAATCCCAGCACTTTGGGAGGCTCAGGTGGGAGGATCACGAAGTCAAGAGATTGAGAGCATCCTGGCCAACATGGTGAAACCGGGTGTCTACTAAAAAAATACAAAAATTAGCTGGGTGTGGTGGCATGAGCCTATAATCCCAGCTACTTGGGAGGCTGAGGCAGGAGAATTGCTTGAATCCGGGAGGTGGAGATTGCAGGGAGCCGAGATCACAGCACTGCACCCCAGCCTGGTGACAGAGCAACATTCTGTCTTCAAATAAAATAATTAAAGCAATGTAATATAGGAAGTCTCTAAGGTCTCTAAGGGCAGAAAGTGCATCTTATTTGACTTTTTCTAAACAGTGCTTACCACTATTCTTGGTACATAGCTGGCACTCAGTAAAGGTTAGTTGAATAACAATTAACAAATTATAATAAGGCTGGGCGTGGTGGCTTAGGCCTGTAATCCCAGCACCGAGGAGGGTGGATCAAGAGGTCAGAAGATCGAGACCACCCTGGTGAACATGGTGAAACCCTGTCTCTACTAAAAATACAAAATAAATTAGCCTGGCATGGGGACATGCCTGTTGTCCCAGCAATTAGGGAGGCTGAGGCAGGAGAATCGCTTGTACCCAGGAGGTGGAGGTTGTAGTGAGCACCACTGTACTCCAGCCTGAGCGACAGAGCAAGACTCCGTTTCAAAAAAAAAAAAAGAATTAACTACCAGGTGAGATGACTCATGCCTGTAATCCCTACACTTTGGGAGGTTGAGGCAGGCAGATCACTTGAGGTCAGGAGTTTGTGAACAGCTTAACCAACATGGTGAAACCTCGTCTCTACTAAAAGTACAAAAATTAGCCAGGTGTGGGGGCAGGTGCCTGTAATCCCAGCTATTTGGGAGGCTGAGGCAGGAGAACTGCGTGAACCCAGGAGGCAGAGGTTGCAGTGAGCCAAGATCGTAGCATTTTGGGAGGCTGAAGTGGGTGGACCACCTGAAGTCAGGAGAATTGCGTGAACTCAGGAGGTGGAGGTTGCAGTGAGCCGAGATCATGCCACTGCACTCCAGCCTGGGTGACAGAGAGACTTCATCTCAATTAAAAACAAAATAACTGATTGGTGAATTTATTAAAGGAAAGATGACTTCCTTATGTGGATTGTAAATTGGCATAGAATATAATTCTAAAGAAGGAATCCCAGTCTTGTTTTATCCAATAGAAATATTGTTTGAATTAAATGTTTGATGGTGGCCGATTGTATTATTGTCCAAAATATTCACTTCCCTACCCACAAGACCCGTTCCTAAGAAAGGATAATATATGTCTACTCCCCTGGCTGAGGCTTGGCAATTTGGCTTATTGTAGCCATTAGAATATGTCCAAAAGTTCTATGTGCGCTTCCAAAACAAAGCTTTAAAAGTCATTGTGTCGTCTGCCACTTCTTTTTTTTCTCTTCTAGAAAACCAGTGAGGTTGGTGGTTCCCTGAATAAGAATGGCATGAAGCAGAGCCACAGGTGATGTGAGGCAGACACGCCACATGGGTGAGAGACAAAACCTAGCTGTCATAAGCCGCAGGGATTTGGGGTCATTTCTTGACTGTAACACAATGCAGTGGAAACTGACAGATGCTAAACGTTTCTACAGTCACTTTTTTGGAGACCAGAACTCTTTTTTTTTTTTTTTTGACAGAGTCTCCCTCTTGTCCCCAAGGCTGGAGTGCAATGGCGCGATCTTGGCTCACCACAACCTCCACCTCCCAGGTTCAAACGATTCTCCTGCCTCAGCCTCCTTAGTAGCTGGGACTATGGGCATATGCCACCATGCCAAGCTAATTTTGCATTTTTAGTAAAGATGGGGTTTCTCCATGTTGGTCAGGCTGGTCTCAAACTCCTGACCTCTGGTGATCCACCTGCCTCAGCCTCCCAAAGTACTGGGATTATAGGTGTGAGCCACTGCGCCCAGCCTGAGACCAGAACTCTTATGCATAGATAAGATCCAGCATGTTTGTTAATAGATACATGTACATTTATCTTAGTTATACTGGATATTGTATATCCAGTATACAATTGTGTATGCTATGTTGTGAAACTCCCATCCAAAACACTAACAAAAAAGGTTTCAGGGTTGGCTCCTAGATTCCTTTCGTTCCCAGTTTGTCTTCACCCCAGTGTGTATTCTCTCTGAATATAAAGTTCTTAAGAACCTATGAATCACTTGGTGACTAGGACCAAGGCTTATTTCCCAATGGGTGGCCACAGAGGACAAGGTGTGGGGAACACGGGAAGGAACCCGTGACTGACTGGCGTGTTGCCTGATGCTAGAGAAGATCCATTGATCACATCTCAAAGCAGTTTCTGGAGAAGCAGGAAGAATTTAAAATGCTCTGCAGAAATTATTTTCAGCATTTGTGCTTTTAAAGAACAGGACCTATTAATTTTTCATTAATTCCTGTTAATCATGGCAATACACAGTGCCATTATTTCTTAAACTCTGGTTCAGGTTATTTACAAAATAGGTCAGGTCACCCCTTTCCAGCCCAGAGCCAAAATTAAAATAGAACAATCCTCACTCACACAAGCTTCTGTTCTCCCCCGCACCCATTCCTGCCGTCTGGAAGGACCCGGAGCAAACGTTCCTGATATATTTGGAAAGGAACAAAAGTTAGGACGGAACAGCATTTGACCTCTGTCTTGTATTAATGTGAGTCTTAGGCTGCCTTGCACGCACTTCCGAAAGCGACATATCTCCCTTCAGGATCAGTGACAGGGAGACAGCTGGCTGGCCTCAGAACGAGCTCAGCCCCATAAGGACTGCAGGGCTACCCTGTTAGAAAAGCAACGGTGAGGGGCTCCTCCCCAGCTGGTGCCTTTGTGGGGACTTTCTCATCAAGAGTCGTTACATAGCCAGGGTTGTGGAGGCACATATCCATGGGGATTTCGTAACAACGAGATTGTTGTGTGAGGCTCATGAATTCAGGAATTCATGAATATTGAAGAAGTGCACATGGCTCACCGCAAGAAAATATCGAGCAAACTTCTTTACCCAAGTGTCAGCATAGTGGAGTTAATAAAGTGAACTAAATTGATAGGTAACATTGATCTCTAACTCAGGCAGTATAATTAGACCCTGGGTGGGTAAATAAACCAAAGCGAGTAGAAGCACCTGATGTCCTTGTGAGTGGCTCTGAAGTCAGTGTATTCTTTGGTTTCATATTATCAAGAAGACCTTTAATTTAATATTTATTTATTTATCTGTATATGCATAATGCATTTATTGGAAATCACTTTTTTTTTTTTTTTGAGACAGAGTCTCACTCTGTTGCCCAGGCTTGAGTGCAGTGGTGAGATCTCGGCTCACTGCAACCTCCACCTCTTGGTTTCAAGCGATTCTCCTGCCTCAGCCTCCCAAGTAGCTGGAAATACAGGCGCATGCCTGGATAATTTTTAGTATTTTTAGTAGAGATGGGGTTTCACCATATTAGCCAGGATGGTCTCAGTCTCCTGACTCAGGTGATCCCCCTGCCTCAGCCTCCCAAAGTGCTGGGATTCAGGTGTGAGCCACCGCGCCCAGCTGAAAAATCATTTTTAAAAGATGCAAAACAGAGTCAGGCTTGCTGTGAGACCCTACAGTCTTCATATAAATCACATTATACAAATCCTAGCACCTTGGTTCTTTGCAATTCTGAATGGTTACACCACTCCTCACCTTCTTCAATCAGAAGAAAACATTCCAGATATTTTCCAAGCTCCACCTCATTCCCAGGTAGACTTTCCTGTATATTTCAGGCCTTAGTGATCTCACTTCATATGTCCTATCTTTTGGCATTACCTCATTTAAAAATGTTTGCTATTACATAAGCATAATATTAGCATCCAACTCTGCCTGCCTTATTAGCCCAACATACCATGACCCTGGAAAGCTGTGATCTCATGTGCCAGGTGGAGTTTTCAAGACACAAATTGATGAGTTATTCCCTAAGTATTATGTCTACCAGCTGCCATCAGACGTCGAATACCAGCAACACTAAGACAGCTCCAAAAACTCCAAAGCTAGAGTTTCATGCTCTAGCTTCCTTTGGCCTATTGTACTTTCTTTAGTATATGAATTTCCTAATTCATATACCAAATGAATATACTATGTGCCACTGCCATAACAAAATCCATATCACAAACGGAGTGTCTGAGGTGGGGGGACTGGGGAGGGATAATGTAGATGATGGGGGGATGGATGCAGCAAGCCACCAAGGCACATGTATACCTATGTAACAAACCTGTACGTTCTGCACATGTACTCCAGAACTTAAAGTAGAATAAAAAAATTAATAAATGCTATCACAGAAAAACGAAACAAAACACAGAAACTTATTCTCACATAGTTCCAAAGGCTAGAAGCCCATAGTCAAAGAATTGGCCGGGCAGCTCTCCCTCTGACGTCTTAGAGGAACCTCCCTTTGCCTCCTCTTGGTTTTGAGGGGTGGCTGCAGGTCCTTGGCATCCGTGTCTTGCAGCGGAAACGTTCCAGTCTCTGTCTCTGTGGTCACATGACATTCTCCTCTCTGTGTATTTCTATCTTCTCTTCTTACAAGGAGGCCAATTTTATTAGATTAGGGTTCACTCTGCTGACCTCATTTTAACTTGATTACATTTGCAAAGACTCTTTCTTTCTTTCTCTTTCTTTCTTTCTTTCTTTCCTTCCTTCCTTCTTTCCTTCCTTCTTTCCTTCTTTCCTTCTTTCTTTCTTTGTTTTTCTTTGAGACAGAGTTTCGCCCTTTCAACCATGCTGGCATGCGGTGGTGTGATCGCGGCTCACTGCAACCTCCACTTTCCAGGTTCAAGTGATTCTCCTGCCTCAGCCTCTTGAGTAGCTGAGATTACAGGCACCTGCCAATTTTTGTGTTTTTTTAGTAGAGACGAGGTTTCACCATGTAGGCCAGGCTGGTCTGGAGCTCCTGACCTCGTGATCCGCCCACCTCAGCCTCCCGAAGTGCTGGGATTACAGGCGTGAGCCACTGTGCCAGGCTCAATGACCCTATTTCTAAGTAAGTTCACATGCACAGAAGCAAGGAATTAGAATCTCAACATGGCTGGGTGCGGTGGATCACGACCCTCTCACATGTACCCTCTTAAGATTGTGAGCCTTTAAAAGAGGCCAGGATTTTCTAGTCGGGGAGCTTGGTTCTTAAGATGCGAGTCTGCTGAGACTCTGCCGAATAAAAAGCCACTTCCTTCACAAACCTGGTGTCTGAGAGGTTTTGTCTGCAGCGTGTCCTGCTACACTGTAATCCCAACACTTTGGGAGACTGAGGCAGGAGGACCACTTGAAGCTAAGAGTTCAGGATCAGCCTGGGCAACAAAGCGAGACCCAGTCTTTACCAAAAATTTAAAATAATTTCGGAGGGTGCAGTGGCAGGAGCCCGTACTCCCACTACTTTGCGGCTAAGGTAGAAGGACCCCTTGAACCTACGAGCCCAAGAGTTTGAGGCTGCAGTGAGCTATGATCATACCAATGCACTCCAGCCTGGACAACAGTGAGACCCTGTTTCTAAAAAAACTGATCAAACAAAATAAGAAGAGGAAAAAGAAAGGAAGAAAAGAAAGAAGGAAAGAGAAAGGAAAGAGAAGAAAGAAAAAGAAAGAAAGAGAAAGAGAAGGAAAGAAAAGGAAGGAAGGAGGAAGGAAGGAAGGAGGGAAGGAAGGAGGGAAGGAAGAAAAGAAGGAAGGAGAGAGAGAAAAGAAAATGTGGGCACTGAGTATTTATAGACAGAACATGGAAGTAAAGAACAGACAGAATGGCTTGACTGGGCCGGTGCGGTGGCTCACGCCTGTAATCCCAGCGCTTTGGGAGGCTGAGGCAGCTGATCACTTGAGGTCAGGAGTTGGAGACCACCCTGGCCAACGTTGTAAAACCCCGTGTCTACTAAAAATACAAAAAATTAGCCAGGCGTAGTGGCGCATGTCTGTAATCCTGGCTACTGGGGAGGCTGAGGCAGGAGAATCACTTGAACTCAGGAGGCAGAGTTGCACTAAGCCGAGATCACTCCACTGCGCTCCAGCCTGGCAACAGAGGGAGACTCCATCTAAAAAAAAAATAAAGAAATGGCTTGACTGGTTGTAGTGAGGTGTCTGTCTTACTTAGACATGGTCTGATAAGTTGGTTACCTTTCCCTGGCTGAAGTTTGGCACTTGTGTTTGGCTGAGACTCTTGCCGTCTGTTGTATCCCTAAATTAGATTTGCGGTTTGTTTATGTTCTAAGTTAGGTTGCACTTTGTTGCCTAGGAGCAGAAGGTGTACGTTCAGCCTCATGCCAGATTAAACAGCCACAATCCCACCACCACAAATCGAGCATCCTTATCTGAAATGCTTGGGACCTGAAGTGTTTGGAATTTCAATTTCTTTTTCCTGGATTTTGGAATACTTGAATTTGACTGGTTGAGCATCCCTAGTTCGAAAATCCGAAAGCTAAAGGGATCCAATGAGTATTTTATTTGAGCGTGTTAGTGCTCAAAAACGTTTTGCATTTAAGATGTTTGCATTAGGGATCCTCAACCTCTATTACCATGTTAGTATTTCCTTTTCTGTCAGTTCTTGTTTTTGTTGTTGTTGTTGTTTTTTGTCTGCTTAATTGAGATCATCTACATGTAAATTTCCCATATTGCTTATTTAATATTATATCTGAAATTTTAATAAAATTAAATTATTTAGAAATTATTTAATGACTATATACTATTCCAGATTGTAGATACATTTAACCAACCCCTCTTATTAGACGTTTCAATTATCGTCAGAAATGAACTATTATAGCCAAAGATGTAAACAAATTCATTATGTAAAAGCATCTGTATATTCTGAATATTTTCAAACCTGAGGCCAGGCATGGTGGTTCACATTTATAATCCCAGTACTTTGGGAGGCCAAAGTGGGAGGATTGCTTGAGTTTAGGAGTTCAAGACCAGCCTGGCAACATAGCAAGTAGGGAGACCTTATCTCTATTAAAAAAAAAAATCTTGATGTGGTGGCATGCACCTGTGGCCCCAGCTATTCATTAGACTCAAGTGGGAAGATTGGATGAGCCCAGGAAGTCAAGGCTGCAGTGAGCCATGATCATGCCACTGCACTTCAGCCCAGGAAACAGAGGGAGAGGAGACCCTGTCTCCAGGAAAAAAAAAAAAAAAAAAAAGATAAACTATGACAGATGGCCCTAGATTTTTAGATATTCAGCTTTTATATAATACTAATTTTCTCATGTTGACATCCTTAGCCACCTATTCTAAGCTACATTTGGAATTTTATACATCAATTGACAAATATTTTAAGGCTGGATGTGATGGCTCATGCCTGTAATCCCAGCACTTTGGGAAGTCAAGGGGGACAGATCACTTGAAGTCGATAGTTTGAGACCAGCCTGGCCAACATAGTGAAACCCCATCTCTACTAAAAATACAAAAACTAGCCAGGCATGGTGGTACATGCCTGTAGTCCCAGCTACTCGAGAAGCTGAGGCAGGAGAATCACTTGAATTGGGGAGGCGGAGGTTGCAGTGAGCTGAGTTTGCGCCACCGTACATCAGCCTGGGTAACATGGTGAGACTCCATCTCAAAAACGACAACAACAAACCCACACAAATGTTTCAAGCTTCTTGGTTCTGGTGAAATCTTCTTTAACTTTATGTTTATTTGATTGTTTATGATTGGTGATTAATACCCCTCAGAGAAGGGTTCAGGGCATATCCAAGCATAGTATGAAACCCCAAGGTATTCACAAAAATCACACTGAAAGCCTAACACCTTGGTCCTCAGCTATTCTGCATAGGTGCACCATTCCACATCTCCTTTGCCCAGAAAAGAAATTCCAGATATTTTCCCAACTCCAGCACATTTCCATGAGAGCTTTTATTCATCTTTATGACAGGAAACATTCATGAGCAATTTAAATATTTTATGGAACTTATCCTAATTATTTTACTAAAATTCATGGAAGGTAAAAAAAAATACTGATACGGGATGTAGAAAATAGAAATTATTAAGAGCAGGCACGGTGGCTCGTGCCTGTAATCCCAGCACTTTGGGAGGCTGAGGCAGGTGGATCACCTAAGGTCAGGAGTTTGAGACCAGCCAGGCAACATAGTGAAACACTGTCTCTACTAAAAATACAAAAAATTAGCTGGGCGTGGTGGTGGACGCCTGTAATCCTAGCTGCTAGGATGGCTGAGGCAGTAGAATCACTTGAACCTGGGAGGTAGAGGTTGCAGTGAGCCGAGGTGGTACCACTGCACACTCCAGCCTGGGCAACAAGGGTGAAACTCTGTCTCAAAAAATAAAAGAAAGAGAGAGAGAAAGAGAAAGAAAGAAAGAAAGAAAGAAAGAAAGAAAGAAAGAAAGAAAAGAAAGAAAGAAAATAGAAATTATTAAATATAGCCAAAGTGCCAGGTGGAGTCCCTAAGACACAAATTAATGAGTTATTCCCAAGTATTGTGTCTAGTGCAATTTTTACCTCTCATTCTGATCCTTACCGTATTTCAGTTATTTGATTATGTGCTTTATAATAAAAACTAAAATCGAGAGATGTGTGAAATGCTGAAAATACATTGTAAAAAATGTACCTAAAAAGTGAGGTGTAATTTAGGGATGCTACATCATTTTAGCAATCTGACAATAGAAACTTCCTCTTAGAGCTATTTATTAGCAGCCGGGCACGGTGGCTCACACCTGTAATCCCAGCACTTTGGGAGGCCGAGGCGGGTGGATCATGAGGTCAGGAGTTGAAGACCAGCTTGGCCAAGATTGTGAAACCCCATATCTACTAAAAACATTAAAAAATCAGCCAGATGTGGTGGCTGGCGCCTGTAGCAGCTACTTGGGAGGCTGAGGCAGAGAATTGCTTGAACCCGGAAGGCGGAGGTTGCAGTGAGCAGAGATCGCACTATTGCACTCCAGCCAGGGTGACAGAGCAAGATGACTTCATCTCAAAAAAAAAAAAAAAAAAAAAAAAAGCTATTTATTAGCATGGTGCCCTGTAGCCTGTCTGCCTCAGGATTACCTGGGGTGCTTTCCAAGAATGTAAATTCCTCTGCCACAACAGGGATAAGGGCTGGAACCAGAAATGGTATTTAAACAAATTCCTCAGACGAACCTTAGCCACTTAAAATTTGAGAACAATTGCCCTTATTTTTCTAGGGGTCAGTCTTTACATGTTTGGCTTTTGAGTGGGTTTTCAGAAACATGATAAACTCAAGGGACGTATATAGTACATAGCACTATTAAAGGCTATTCATACACAGCTCCAAATTGCTTGAAAATGTATTTTCCCATATTGCCATTCCATCATGTATGAGAAGCCCAGTAATATCATTCATTGAAATGGAAGGTTCCTCATTCGCCCAAGTTAGGATTTGTTGTTGCGTTTGTTATAGTTGTTTCCTATTTTTAATGAGAATGCCTTGACAATTAGGTGTGTGTGTTTCAAAGAAAAACAATGACAGTGTTTTGCCAATAGATTTGCTTATCGTTTCCTCTTGCCATCCACTCTTGCATCCTGGAGGAGTGAGAGTGTGGATGTTGTAGTTCAGATGCACACTCTAGGCTGGGCGCGGTGGCTCATGCCTATATTCCCAGTACTTTGGGAGGCTGAGGCGGGCGGATCACCTGAGGTCAGGAGTTCGAGACCAGCCTGGCCAACATGGTGAAACCTGGTCTCTACTAAAAATACAAAAATTAGCCAGGCGTGGGGGTGGACGCCTGTAATCCCAGCTACTCCGGAGGCAGAGGCAGGAGAATTGCTTGAACCTGGGAGGTCCAGGTTGCAGTGAACCGAGATCATGCCACTGCGCTCCAGCCGGGGCAACAAGAGAGAAACTCCATCTCAGAAAACAAACAAACAAACAAACAAACAAACAAAAACAGGTGCACACTCTTAACACCCCAAGGGAAGACCCTGGGCAACCTGCCGCAAGTTAGCTGTTTGCATCGGCATCCTTGGAGCGTTTTCTGCAAAGTTAATCTTAGCCATCTGTTTGCTATTCTGCAAACTGTTTATTTACTGTTTATTTGTGTATACTCTACTCCTTTAACTTTTAAGATCTTAGTATTTTTCTCGAATCTGTGAAGCAGCTCATTTTTTTCTGAGACAGAGTCTCACTGTATCGCCCAGGCCGGAGAGAGAGCAGTGGTGCTATCATGGTTCGCTGCAGCCTAGAGCTCCTGGGCTCCAGCAATCCTCCCACTCAGACTCCTGAGCAGCTGGGGCTACAGGCGCATGCCACCACGCCCAGCTAATATTTTTATTTTTTGTAGAAACAAGATCTCATTACATTGCCCAGGCTGGTCTCAAACCCTTGGGCTCAAGTGATCCTCCTGCCTTGGCCTCCCAAAGTGCTGGGATTACAGGCGTCAACCACCATTCCTGGCCATGCAGCAGCTCTTTATATCATAATATTAACTTTTTGCCAAATGTATTATGTTTTCCCAGTATATTGCTTCTCTATAAACTTACCTATGCTGAATTGAAAAGACAGCATTCAGGTTTTAAAGTGCATATTGTCAATATATCGCTATTTTTCTTTGTTGTTTATTTTACTGTTTTACAATTTGGAATCAATTTCTTATCCAGTATTGAAGTCAATTTTGGCCTATATTTTCTTCTATTTACTATCTTAATTATAAAATTTTATATTTTAATTTAATAAAAGTAATTTATTATGGTAAAGTAGATTTTAAGTAATATTTAGTAAAATGATGAATGAATTTGACCAGGCGTGGTAGCTCATCCCTGTAATCCCAGCACTTTGGGAGGCCGAGGCAGGTAGATCACCTGAGGTCAGGAGTTCAAGACCAGCCTGGCCAACATAGTGAAACCCCATCTCTACTAAAAATACAAAAAAAAATTAGCTGGGTGTGGTGGTGCATGCATATAATCTCAGCTACTTGGGAGCCTGAGGCAGGAGAATCGCTTGAATCTGAGAGGCAGAGGTTGCAGAGAGTCAAGATCATGCCATTGCACTCCTGGGTGACAAGAGCAAAGCTCCGTCTCAAAAACAACAATAAAAAAAATCGAATGAATTTAATTTAATTTAGGTGAAATGTGTTTTGTTACTTAGTATAAGGTAATAGTGTTGTACCGTGAATGATACTTCACCACTGATTTATAGTTGATGAGATTTTGTTTTCTTTAGTTATCATTTGTTTATTATAAAAAAGAGATACGGAAATTATTTACATGATGAAAAATTTCAGAACTTCAGTGGAATGGGCAGCTTCACGTTGATGCCATTTCAGTAGCGACTTATTTCAGTCTATGTACTTTCCAAGAATATCACCATCTCTAAATAGGAAATGATCCTTGTCATCTAGAACTACTTTGGCGCCTCCATATTCTGGGGGAACTTTATCTCTGACTCTGACGCTAACTGGCTGAATCTCTCCATCCTTTCCTTTAGAACCTGATCCAGCAGCGGCTACTGTTGCTTGCAGTACTTTTCCGTGAGTTTTTCTGGAAGCATAATGCCTCCTTTGGTTACACTTTCAGCAGAACTCCTTTCAACCAATACTCGGTCAAAGAGTGGAAGAAGCTTTCTAAATGTTTGTCCTGCCACAACTCCCTCCGCCTCAGACTCGTACTCTGCTCAGACGCAGTGTCGCAAGGAGAGCTGATTAGATTTTTATATATGTGCTAGATTATGTATAGAGTACGTAAAAATGTGTAAAAGCAATCTAACTTTACAAATATATACATATATAGATAGATACAGTTTCCCTGCTTTAATCAGCTCTTATCTAACAAAATACCGGTCCTGATCCTATCGGCCATGAAGACTTACGTTAGTTTTTGTTGGTTTTTTTTGAGAAAAAACCCCAACAAATTGTAAAGAAAATCTTTACATTTTCACAGTAGAAATGAATTTCAAGGTAGACTGAATTATATCAGGACACTTCAAATTTATACTTTATCTTACAAATAGTGAAACGAAGATTCACTCGGTCAATTATGAACTATAGCTAGAATCCTGAGTCTTTGAATCCTAGTCTAGTGATCCAGGCTGGTTTTTTTTTTTTTTTAGATGGAGTTTCACTCTTGTTGCCCAGGCTGGAGTACAATGGCACAATCTCGGCTTACTGCAACGTTTGCCTCCTGGGTTCAAGAGATTCTCCTGCCTCAGCCTCCTAAGCAGCTGAGACTATGTTTTTTGAGATGGAGTCTCACTCTGTTGCCCAGGCTGGAGTGCAATGGTGCTATCTCATCTCACTGCAACCTCTCCCTCCTGGGTTCAAGTGACTCTCCTGCCTCAGTAGAGTAGTGGGATTACAGGCACGCACCACCACGCCCGGCTGATTTTTGTATTTTGTCAGGCTGGTCTTGAACTCCTGACCTTATGATCGGCCTGCCTCAGCCTCTCAAAGTGCTGGGATTACAGGCGTGAGCCACCGCGCCCAGCCTGGCTATGAGGAGTTTCACAGTAACATTGACATTAGTAAGCAGCTTTGCTTGTTTTCCTCCTGGCTTTAGGGTAATGACTCAATACTACTAAATAGACTTTCCCCCATTAAGTATAGAGTGGGCTCTTGGTTTCCTATAATAAATATTTGTGAATTCTGATAAGGCAACATTCTGTATTTAGGGGATAAGAGAATATTTTGAACACGTAGTTAGTGTGCTCGCTTTCTCACACTCATTCCGTAAGAGTCCACCCCTGCTTTAGTGTAGGGTTGTAACAACAGGAAGAGGAGAGAAAGAATTTATTCAAAGCCCAGCTTTTGAGTTTCAAAATAGATCTTCATTTGTCTTCCAGACCAGAAGACTTTTGATTGTGAAAGGAGGCACCATTAATAATTATGCTGGGACCACAGGCGTAAACCTGGCCTGAGAGACCGTCACCCTAGCCACAAACAACAGAGTTGGAATAAGGCATGAACATGCAGGAGGATGTTTTTCTTGCTGAAGAGAAAAAAATTATCAGAGCTTCAAGAGACAGGGTAGTCTGAAGTTGGGAATTATGTAGCATCCCTCAGAATAGGCCCGGAGCAGATCAGATACCCCGGCTGAACCTGAGCTTCCTTCTGGGTGGACTTAGGAAAGCAAGCACCCTCTTGCAGTTATTCTTTTTTTTTTTTTTTTTGAGACAGTCTCATTCTCTCAGTCTGTTGCCCAGACTGGAGTGCAATGGCATGATCTCAGCTCACTGCAACCTCCACCTCCTGTGTTCAGGCGATTCTCCTGCCTCAGCCTCCCGAGTAGCTAGGATTATAGGCACCTGCCACCATGCCCGGCTAATTTTTGTATATTTAGTAGAGACTGGATTTCACCATGTTGGTCAGGCTGGTCTCGAACTGCTGACCTCATAATCTGCCCGCCTCGGCCTCCCAAAGTGCTGGGATTACAGGCGTTAGCCATCGCACCCAGTCTCTTGCAGTTATTACCCTGTTACTATGAAGGTGACATGACAGCCAAGGGGAAGTGTTAGGCCCAGGAGGCTCCAGCGGGTTCTCGAGGGCCAATCCTGGTGCTGGGTGGCATCAGAAGCAACCAATGGAGAGAGGCCCAAGCATGCCAGGAACCTCCCTGATGCTTCTTGGTGGGAGAACAGGAAGATGAGGTAGCAGAGGCACTCCTCTCCCATTTTTCAGCAGTTCTCAATCTTTGGATGGATCATAACCCCGTTTGAGAGTCTTTTAAAATGTATAGACCTTGACTTGGCATGGTGGCTCACACCTGTAATCCCAGCACTTTGGGAGGATGAGGCGGGTGGATCACCTGAGGTCAGGAGTTTGAGACCAGCCTGGCCAACATGGAGAAACCCCATCTCTACTAAAAATACAAACATTAGCCGGGCGTGGTGGCAGGCATCTGTAATCCCAGCTACTCGGGTGGATGAGGCACTAGAATTGCTTGAACCCAGGAGCCAGAGGTTGCAGTGAGCCGAGATCGTGCCACTGCACTGTAGCTTGGGCAACAAGAGTGAAATTCTATATTTAAAAAAATGTATAGACTTCAGCTGAGCATGGTGGCTCACAGCTGTCATCCCAGCAATTTGGGATGCCAAAGTGGGAAGATAGCTTGGGCCCAGGAGTTTGTAATCAGCTTGAGCAACGTAGGGAGACCCCATTTCTACAGACAAACACAATGTATAGACCTGCACTGTTCAATATGTTAGCCACTAGCCACATGTGGCTCTAGGGCACTCAAATTGTGGTGGATCCAAATTGAGCTGTACTGTAAGTGTATGCACAGCTTATTTCAAAGACCACATGTGGGGGGATAAAAAGGGAATGTAGGCCGGGTGCAGTGGTTCACGCCTGTAATCCCAACAGTTTGTGAGGCCGAGGCAGATGGATCACGAGGTCAGGAGATCGAGACCATCCTGGCCAAAGTGGTGAAACCCCGTCTCTACTAAACACACACACGCACACACACACACACACACACACAGATTAGCCGAGTGTGGTGGTGTGCGCCTGTAGTCCCAGCTATTCAGGAGGCTGAGGCAGAAGAATCACTTGAACCCAGTGAGCCGAGATTGCACCACTGCACTCTGGCCTGGTGACAGAGAGAAACTCTGTCTGAAAACAAAAAGGAATGAGAAATAAATTATTATTAATTTTTAAAATATTGATTGGATGTTGAAATGATAATGTTTTGAATATATTGGGTTAAATAAATTATTTAAATATTATTAAAATTTATTTCGTCTGTTTCCTTTTTTCTTTCTTTTTTTTTTTAGATGGAATCTTACTCTGTCACCCAGGCTGGAGTGCAGTGGTACAGTCTCTGCTCACTGCAACCTCCACCTCCTGGGTTCAAGTGCTTCTCCTGCCTCAGCCTCCACAGTAGCCTCCATCATACACGCACCCACCACCATGCCTGGCTAATTTTTTGTATTTTTAGTAGAGAGGAGATTTGACCATGTTGGCCAGGCTGGTCTGAAACTCCTGGCCTCACATGATTCACCCACTTCGGCCTCTCAAAGTGGTGGGATTACAGCATGAGCCACCCCACCTGGCTACGTTTCCTTTGATTTTTTAAGTAGCTACCAGAGGTTTAAAACTACTTGTGTGGCTCACATATGTTTGTTGGACAGTGTCAGCACAGACTCTTTAGATACACACACAGTCACATACACAACTTAAATTTATATCTAATTGTTGGTGTCTGTGACATTCTTCGAAATTGTTGGAATGCAGGTAGAAAAGCATAGCTCTCATCTGTTCTCCAGAAAACTTTCTGACAGATTGTTCAAAAAACAAATATCAATATGTCATGGCTGTGGCTTAAAATTTTGAATGAATACCTCATTGCCTACAAAACGAGGTATAAATTTCTGTAACATTATACTCAGAGCTCTTCTCAACACGACTCTAATTTACTTTGCCAGCCTTCTTTCCTGACACGTCCTGACCACACACACGCATCTGTTCTCTGGCTTCTCCAAACAATTTGACCTCCTCTCAAACAAGCACACACATGGCTTCCGCCCTTTCCTCATCCTCTTCTCTCAGCCTAGGTATGCCCTCTTCCAATTTTTCACCTGTCTAAATCCTCTTCATTCAACGAGGCCCTGTTCAAATATCATTTCCTCTGTTAATTCCTTTCTGTCATCAAAGATTGAATTGATTCCTCCTCTCTAGTTTGTCCCAAGGCCGTTTGCTCAGATCACAGTTATATCCATTTATTTCATATTGCAGTGAAATACACACAGGCATGCAGGTGTTTCACACAGATGCATACACCTGTTTTCCATACTCCAATATGAATGCTTTTATGCAGTGACCTTATATGTCTTATTTTTGCTTCTCCAGTGCCTTGTATATGATGGACACACCAGAAAAGTTTGTTCGATGAATTTTTAAAAAAACAAATCATAGAGAAAAGATAACACATGAGATTCCTAGATAAATTAATGAAAACCCAGGCTGTGTCAATAGAATAGTAGAATTGGAAAAAGGGAGAATTAAAGGAGATCTGTGTCATGATTTGGATAGAGGAAATAAGAGAAAAGGGGCCCAAAAGTCCTTTGGTACCCATGGTGGGAATGAATGGTAGTACTGGAAATGGGAGGAGATGGGAAGAGCAGCATTGCTGAGAAGGTCAAGATGGAGTGCGCAAAGGCAGGTGTGGAGTTCTGCTGGGTCTCAGGTGACAGCAAGGCAAATAGAAGAGGTCCCTGCAGGTACAAAACATGTGAGTCTGGGGGTTGGGCGACACTGAGAGCTACCTGTTTAAAATTTGTGTATGATGTCCTGGGAGATGAACTCAAGAAAAAGAATATGTGGGGGAAAAAAAAGGGTATCAAAGCCAGAGACTTGGGTGATAACATGTAAGGGTTGGAAGGAAAAAGTAAACCCAACAAATAAGATAAAGACAACAAAATCAAAGAGAGAATTTTGTAAATTGTACCTAGAATTCTAATTATAAAGAATCCTGGAGGCCAGGCATGGTGGCTCACACCTGTAATCCCAGCACTTTGGGAGGCCAAGGCAGGTGGATCACCTAGAGTCGGGAGTTCAAGGCCAACCTGACCAAGATGGAGAAACTCTGTCTATACTAAAAATACAAAATTAGCCAAGCATGGTGGTGCACACCTGTAATCCAGCTACTTGGGAGGCTGAGGCAGGAGAACTGCTTGAACCTGGGAGGTGGAGGTTGCAGTGAGCCAAGATTGTGCCATTGCACTCCAGCCTGGGCAACAAGAGTGAAACTCCATCTCAGACAAAAAAAAAAAAAAAAAAAAAGAAAAAAGAAAGAAAGAAAGTGGGCGCGGTGGCTCACATCTGTAATCCCAGCACTTTGGGAGTCTGAGGCAGGTGGATCACCTGAGGACCGGAGTTCGAGACCAGCCTGGCCAACATAGTGAAATCCCATCTCTACTAAAAGTACAAAAAATTAGCTGGTCATGGTGGTAAATGCCTGTAATCCCAACTACTAGGGAGGCTGAGACAGGAGAATTGCTTGAACTAGAAGGCAGAGATTGCAGTGAGCCAAGATTGCACCATTGCTCTCCAGCCTGGGCAACAAGACCAAGACTCTGCCTCAAAAAAAAAAAAAAAAAAAAAAGAAGAATCCTGGAAATTCCAGTTTTTATCCTTTCATCCCTTGAAATACTGAGTTGGGTGGATGTAGAAGGGGAAAAATGTATACCAAATGCCAACTGATCTTATCCAATGTTTTGGAATTAAGAGGTTACATTTGGCCCATGAGAGAGCAGTTTTAATAAGGTGGGAAGACGAAAAAGCAGGTTGAATAGGTAAGAAATGAAGAGTAAGAAGGAAGAGAAACATTGAGGGTAGTCTGTCCTTTTGAAAAGGTTGCATCCTTTTCTTGAAAAATCTATAGAATCTCCTAAGGATTAGGAACACAGCCTGTGGATTTCAATCTCAGCTATGCCACTGATTAGCTGTGTGATTCCAAGCAAGTGTCACAAGCTCTTTGATTCTCCATTTTCTTATGTGTGAAGTGAGAGTAACAATACTGCTTGTAGGATTAACTCTGAGGGTGAAATGATTCAATCCGTGCTGAGTGCTCAGCGTAGTACTGGGCACCTTGCAACACCCAAGGGAGTTACTGCTCTTATCAATTTTGCTCCATGCCTTTTTCAGCAAACATCCCTGGTTAAGCACTGATTTGTTTTTGTTTTTTTTTTTTGAGGTGGAGTCTCACTCTGTCCCCAGGCTGGACTACAGTGGCCCAATCTCTGCTCACTACAGCCTCCACCGCTCTGATTCAAGCGATTCTTCTGCCTCAGCCTCCCGAGTAGCTGGGACTACAGGTGTGCGCCACCACACCCAGCTAATTTTTGTGTTTTTAGTAGAGACGAGGTTTCACCACATTGCCCAAGATGGTCTCCATCTCTTGACCTTGTGATCTGACCCCCTCAGCCTCCTGAAGTGCTGGGATTACAGGCATGAACCACCTCGCCCGGCCCCGATTTCTTAATTTGGTGTCGTGTAAGTTTTATCTTAATTTGGTGAGGTGTTGTGTTAGTTGTATTGATTTGCTGGGACTGCCATAACAAAGCACCACAGCTGAGTGGCTTAAGCAAAAGAAATTGGCTTTTTCACAATTCTGGAGGCTAAAATCCGAGATCACAGTGTCAGCAGGGTTGATTTCTTCTGAGGCCCCTCTCCTTGGCCTGTAGATGGTCATCTGCTTCCTGGGTCCTCACAGGGTCTTTTCTTCTGTGTCTCTTGGAGTTCTAACCTCCTCTTCATGTAAAGACATCAGTAATATTGGATTAGAGCCCTAATAATCTCATTATAACTTCATGACCTCTTTCAAGACCCAATCCTCCAATATGGTCATATTCTGGGGTGCTAGGGGTGAGGATTTCAACATACAAATTTTTGGAGTTCATCCCTTGACACGTTTTTTGTCATTGTTGTTGTTTTTGAGACAGAGTCTCACTCTGTTGCCCAGGCTGGAGTGCAGTGGCATGATCTCAGCTCACTGCAGCCTCTGCCTCCCAGGTTCAAGCGATTCTTCTGCCTCAGCCTCTTGAGTAGCTAGGATTATAGGTGCCCACCACCATGCCTGGCTAATTTTTGTATTTTGGTAGAGATGGGGTTTCATCATGTTGGCCAGGTTGGTCTCAAGCTCCTGACCTAAAGTGATCTGCCTGACGTGGCCTCCCAAAGTGCCTGGATTATAGGCATGAGCCACCTCACCTAGTCCCATGACAGGTGATTTTTGACCCCAAAAACACACCCTGTTTATACTTTATTCTTTAAAAAGGCAAATTTTGAAGCATGGTAAAGACTAAGGAAAAGTTTCCATTGGAAGAAGAACTCAGAAACTCAGAGTGGTGAAACAGAGTTGCTTAGGTTTAGGGTTTTTGTTGTTGTTTGTTTGTTTGTTTGTTTGTTTTGAGACAGAGTCTTCCTCTGTCGCCCAGGCTGGAGTGCAGTGGCGTGATTTTGGCTCACTGCAACCTCCGCTTCCCGGGTTCAAGCAATTCTCCTGCCTCAGCCTCCTGAGTAGCTGGGATTGCAGGCACGTGCCACCATGCCCAGCTAATTTTTGTGTTTTTAGTAGAGACGAGGTTTCACCACATTGCCCAAGATGGTCTCCATCTCTTGACCTTGTGATCCGCCCCCCCCTCGGCCTCCCAAAATGCTGGGATTACAGGCATGAGCCACCACGCCCAGCCACTTGCTTAGGTTTAGCGACTAATGAGTGGTAAGGTATTCTGCTGAGTTCTAACCCAACATTCTTCTCTACTTCCCCCCACCCTCCGCCCATTCCTCAGCACTACTTCTGCACGTCATTCTAAGTCTGCATGCCTCTTCGTATATGAGAATAATTCTTACAGCTTCTGGTGATTGGATGCTTTATTGAATAGTTCTGTTATTTCCCTGGGGCTGAAAGGCAGAGACATAGGCAGTTTTACAAGAGAGACTGAAAAATACAACAATGACACAAAAGGGTGGGGATGTCCCACGAGGACTGCTTGCTACTGTGTGCTTGCTTCAAATCTCCACCAACTCCTCGTAAAACCTGGGACTGGAATTCTCCAGGCCCTACAGCCACTATCACAGCTGCCTGTACCACACATGTGCCTCCCTGATGTGGCAAGGGTGGCCATATGTGGCTTATTAATAAACTTTCTCTGTCTTACAGATTGCCTCGAAGATGCCAGATTTCCCCAACGACTCTGTTTGCTGGACTCTCCCTCATCAAGTCTCCAGTAGCTATAAACACAGCCGTCTCTGTCTTCCTTCTTAATGATTGGAGGTAAAAGATTCTGCTGCTGTCATGCATTTATTCTAAACAGGTGATCTATTACTACAAGGGATTAAATTAAACAGCATATCACTTTGATATGGTTTAGCCGTGTCCCCACCCAAATCTCATCTTGAATTATAGCTCCCATCATTCCCACGTGTTGTGGGAGGGACCCAGTGGCTGGTAATTGAATCGTGGGGGCAGTTTTCCTCATGCGTTCTTGTGGTAGTGAATAAGTCTCGTGAGATCTGATGGTTTGATAAGGGGAAAGCCCTTTCTCTTGGCCCTCATTCTCTCTTGTCTGCCACCATGTAAGACGTAATTTTCACCTTCTGCCATGACTATAAGGCCTCCCCAGCCATGTGGAACTGTGAGTCCATTAAACCTCTTTTTCTTTCTTTCTTTTTTTTTTTTGTTTTTTTTTTTTTTGTTTTTTTTTTGAGGCAGAGTGTCACTCTGTTGCCCAGGCTGGAGTGCAGTGGCAAGATCTCGGCTCACTGCAACCTCCGCCTCCCAGGTTGAAGTGATTCTCCTGCCTCAGCCTTTTGAGTAGCTGGGATTAAAGGCATCCACCACCACATCTGACTAATTTTTTATATTTTTGTTAGAGATGAGGTTTCACCATGTTGATCCAGCTGGTCTTGAACTCCTGATCTCAGATGATCCCCCCACCTTGGCCTCCTAAAGTGCTAGGATTACAGGCATGAACCACCACACCTGGCCTAAAATTCTTTTTCAGATGGCTCATCCATTTTCCTAGCTCATCCTTATTATATGAATGGGTTTGATATTTCTTTCCCATTTTTGCCATTCTCTTTTTATTATTATGAAACAATTCTGGCATATAAAAAGTATAGAGAACAGTACAATTAGTAAGCATGTACCCATCGCCTACATTACACATAGTTAAAACATAGTTACAAAACATAATCAAAACCTGGAAGTTTCTATACATAATCCCCTAAACTTCTGCCAGGCCATCAATCTAAAAAATCCTACACACCTTTATTCAAACTTAAAATGAAAATTCTGGCTGGAGCTTACCATCTGGACAAAACTTCAGAATGGTAGTTCTGTTTGAGAGCTAGTAAAGGAAGAAGGCAATGAATAAAGGATAGAAAAATTTATAGCTGGGCCTCAAACTCTGAAAATTTTGTGTTTTCCTAATTAGGATTGTTCATCTATTCATTAGCTCCTAGAGAAACCTGCAGCCACCATTTTTCTCTCATCCACAATATTCAGATCAGTGATTTTCAAACTCTATTCCCTGATCCCTTAGTAAATCATGAAATCAATTTGGCAGATTAGGACCAGCAAGATTAAAAATAACAAAGCAGGCCGGGTGCGGTGACTCTCGCCTGTAATCCCAGCACTTTGGGAGGCCGAGGCGGGCGGATTACCTGAGGGCAGGAGTTCAAGATCAGCCTGGGCAACATGGCAAAACCCCATCTCTACTAAAAATACAAAACTTAGCTGGGCATGGTCATGGGTGCCTGTAATCCCATCTACTTGGTAGGCTGAGGCAGGGAGAACTGCTTGAAGCTGGGAGGTGGAGGTTGCAGTGAGCTGAGATCGCACTACTGCACTCCAGCCTGGATGACAGAGAAAGACTCCACCTCCAAAAATAAATAAGTAAATAACAAAGCAGACAGAAGAATACAAAAGAAAGGATAAGCAAGGAGAAAATATCAAAGTGTGTATGGGGGCTGTGCGCAGCGGCTCATGCCTGTTATCTCGGCACTTTGGGAGGCCAAGGCAGATGGATCATCTGAGATCAGGAGTTCAAGACCAGCCTGGCCAACATGGTAAAACCCCGTCTCTACTAAAAATACAAAAATTAGCTGGGCATGGTGGCAGTTGCCCATAATCCCAGCTACTTGGGAGGCTGAAACAGGAGAATCACTTGCACCTGGGAGGCAGAGGTTGCAGTGAGCAGAGATGGAACCACTGCACTCCAGCCTGGGCAACACAGCAAGACTGTCTCAAAAAAAGTTTGTAAGAGTAAATTTCATGGTGGAAGCTTTTGTTTCCTATTTACACATGATTATGTGTTTGTATATGTACACACAGTTGCTATGTACTATTATATTCCTCTCCCGTGGGTTCTAGTGAAAAAACCCTGAGACCTGCTGTTTCGAAGGCTTGACAATGTTCCAGCAGGCCTGAAGTCCAGTCTCCAGCTTCTGGGTGAGAAGGAAGCCATGAGGCGAGAGGATATTATCAAGGCATTGCTTCAAGGACCAAGGCTTCCGCCTGGAAACTTGCAGGATGAAATTTACAACCTCCGCACTTCTCTCTCCCCACCGAAACCGTTTACTTCCTGGAGCTAGAAGTGCACCCTCCAGCCAGAGTGCTGAAAAATTTGCAGCCAAGCTTGAGTCTTATTTATCCTTGTGTTCTCAATCCCTCCTATTGCCCGGCGATTTTCAAAGCCATATGCATAAAGTCAGCATTTCATTAAAGGTGTTTCAAGGATACCCGAAATGTGTTTTAATCATGTACGGTAAGGAATGCTGACATGGAAATGACTATCATGAAGGAAGAAGTTATTTGTACTCACAGATCCCTGGAAGCAGGGGCTATGGCATGCCACACAGGGCCATGTGGGAAAGTGCTGGGGTCTGTGGAGATGCAGAGGGAGCCAGGGGTAAAAAGGGCAAGGGTCTTTACCGTGGTTCTGCAGGAAGGAACAGGCTAGGCAGGGTAAGCAGGCTAAGCAGGTTTAGGTTTAGCAGCTAGTTTGAATAATTTCAGTGGGCCTTGGGGTTAGTGGAGATGCCTCTAGTTTTGGTAACTGGTAGACAGTGGCCCTGAGTGTGAGGGCTTTGCGAGATGCCGAGGAAGGAGATGGTTTGGAGTCTGGGCTCTGGATTGACTGGTTTACATACGCAAGAGGTGCTGCAAAGCAAATTGTTCCCTACCTCCACGAATTGGCTAGCCCTGAGACGGGGCCTCTTTCCAGGGTCAGCAAGGCCCCAGGATGTTCAAGCATCAAACATACCAAAAAGAATCGCTTGAGGCCAGGAGTTCAAGACCAGCCTGGGCAACACAGTAAGGCCCCATCTACCCCAAAAATAAAAACTTAAAAAAAAAAAGCATGATTAAAACAGTTTTTGAAATGGAGATGGAGTATCTGATTGATACAGTTATTCTGTGCAAGTTCTGTTGTGGGGCACAAAGTAGAATATTTGCCCATAATTCATATTCTTTCTCTCTCTCCTTTTCCTCCTTATATGCCTAGTTTGGAGTTTGATATGTAATGGGCATTCAAAAGTGTTCGATTTTCTTCCCCTTACATTTAAATATAATAATTTTGGCCAAGTGCAATGGCTCATGCCCATAATCCCAGCACTTTGGGAGGCTGAGGTGAGCAGATCGCTTGAGGTTAAAAGTTCGAGACTGGCTTGGACAACATGGTGAAACCCTGTCACTACTAAAAATACAAAAATTAGCCAGGTGTGGTGGCACATGCTCGTAATCCCAGCTACTCAGGAGGCTGAGGCATGGGAATCGCTTGAACCTGAGAGGCAGGTTGCAGTGAGTCAAGATCACGCCACTGCACTTCAACCTGGGCAACAGAGTGAGACTTTATCTCAATAATAATCATAATAATTTTGAATTAGTAGATATAAATGAAAGTAGTGTCTGTGTGAAAGTGGATTCATTAGAACATAACTTTTCATCAAACCAAAATATGTAATATTAAACGATTATCTCTGCCCATGTGGAAATGAGCATTTCTGGTATACTAAAGCAAAGAAAGTATGGTAAAAGTGCGTTATATATATTATAGTTGTCAGGTAAAAATATAGAATGCCCAATTAAATTTGAATTTCAGGTAAACAACAAAAATGTTTATGTATGTCCCAAATATTGCATGAGACATACTCAGACTAGAAAGATTATTTGTTGTTTTCTTGAAATTTATATTAAACTGGACATTCTGTACTTTTATTTACTGACACCTTAATGTGGTGGGCAGAATTCTAAAAATAGCCCCCCAGGAGTCCGTATCCTCATCTCTGGAGCCTGTGAATTTGGGAAGCTACCACTCCCATGGTTACATTCTTATATACAGCTCTGCAGGACACAGTTGACCTTAAGAGAGGAAGGTTTTCCGGTGGGCCTGATCTAAGCAAATGGACCTTGAAAAGCAGAGAGCTTTCGCTGGTTGATAGAAGAGGACAGAAAAGAGGACCAAAGAGGAAACCACTGAGACTCAGAAAGTGAGAAGGACTCTGTGCTCCATGGCTGACTTTGAAGATGGAGAAGGCTGCTGAGAAGAAATGTTGGCAACTTTGAGGAACCAAGAACAGCCCTCATCGACAGCTACCAAGGAAAAAAAGCACTTCAGCACGTCAACTGCAAGAACCTGAATTCTACCAAAACCAGACTGAACTTGGAATGGATTCTTCCCCAGACCCCAGATAACAACTAAGCCCAGGCAACACCTTGACTTTTGCCTTTGGATATCCTGTGCCTAGAACCCAGCTGAGCCTGTCTGGACGTATAGAACCATGAGCTGATATTGTCAGTGTCATTTTCAGCTGCTAAATTTGTGATACTTTTTTTTTCTTTCTTTTTTTTTTTTTAGAGACAGGATCTCTCTCTGTTGCCCAGGTGGGAGTGCAGTGGCATAATCACAGGCTACTGCAACCTCCAATACCTGGGTTCAAGCAGTCCTTTTACCTCAGCCTCCTGAGTAACTGGGACTACAGGCATGCACCACCATGCCTGGCCAATTTTTAATTTTGTGGTAGAGATGGGGTCTCACTATGTTGCTAGGCTGGTCTCAAACTCCTGGCCTCAAGCAGTCCTCTTGCCTCGGTCTCCTGAGTAGTTAGAACTACAGGTGCTTGTTGCCATGCCCAGCTAATTTTTTCCATTTTTTTTTTTTTTTTTTTAAAAGAGACAGAGGTGTCTTGCTATGTTTCTCAGGCTGATCTTGAACTTCTGGTCCCAACTGATCCTCCAGTCTTGGCCTCCAGAGTAGCTGGAATGACAGGCACAAGCCACCATGCCCAGATGTGCGGCTTCTTATGCAGCAAGAGAAGATGAATACACTTAGTATTTACATGTTTTTTTCCAAAGTTCATCACATACTTTTTTTTTTTACATGATTGTCAAATATATGAGAGAAACCAGTCCATCAGTAAGATTTTTGATGGCCAGATATGGTGGCTCACGCCTGTAATCCCAGCACTTTGAGAGGCCAAGGCATGTGTATTACTTGAGGCCAGAAGTTCTAGACCAGCCTGGCCAACATAGTAAAACCCTGTTGCTACTAAAAAAAAAAAAAAAAAAAAAAATTAGCCAGGCGTGGTGACACTCACCTGTAATCCCAACTACTCAGGAGGCTGAGACACGAGAATCCTTTGAACCCAGGAGGCAGTTTCAGTGAGCCAAGATTGTACCACCGCACCTCAGCCTGAGTGACAGCATGGAAAAAAAAAATTTTTTTGAAACAAACAGATGTTGAAGAAAATACCTGAAGTGAGGCATAAATGTTTTTGAAAACATAAATTTTTCTGCTTTTTCCTTCCTTTATCTTTTCCTTCATTTTCTGAATAAGGAAACCATTCTTTTGGAGAGGGTTTCCCTTGCTCAGTAGTACAGAAGAGCTTTTAAAGAAGTGACCTTTCACAAGGGATTGAAAAGTAAAGAGACAGTTTGAGGGCCCAAAATTGAAGAGATAGAGAGAATTAAAGGTCTTTGTACAAGATACAAGAAGAATAGTTCTAAAATTATTCTGTCACTTTGGTTACAGAGATAATGTAAAGCTCTGTGCATGTTCCATACACTCCTATCTAAGTAGGTCAATTTTTTACGTGTGCGTGTGTGTGTGTGTGTGTGTGTGGAGCAGGGCTAATCCATAGGAGTGAGTCCAGAGCCAGCCTATCTTTGTAAATGTCTTTTTTTTTTTTTTTTTTTGAGATGGAATCTCACTCTGTGGCCCAGGATGGAGTGCAGTGGCACGATCTCAGCTCACTACAACCTCCGACAACCCTTCTGGGTTCAAGACATTCTCATGCCTTAGCCTCCTGAGTAGCTGGGATTATAGGTGCGTGCCTCCATGCCATGCTAACTTTTGTGCTTTTAATAGACACGGAGTTTCACCATGATGACCAGGCTGGGTCTCTAACTCCTGGCCTCAAGTGATCCGCCCACACTGGCCTCTCAAAGTGCTGGGATTACAGGTGTGACCCACAGTGCCTGGCCATATCTAAGTAAATTGCAAAAGCAGCCTGCCCCATTCTTCAGTCTACATATTAAGGAATAGGATTATCAGGAGAGCTTCAGCCAATAATCTAGTCTGTGGGGCTTCTTAAAAGAAAAATCTTAGACCGAATAACAGAGTTTAACTGAGCAAAGAACAATTTGAGAGTCAGGCAGCCCCCAAGCCAGAATACCTTCAGCAAGGCTCCACCACAGCCATGTGGTGGAAGAAAATTTATGGACAGAAAAAGAAAAGACATACAGAAAATGGAAGTGACGGACAGAAACAGCCGGATTGGTTACAGTTAGGCGTTTGTCTTCTTTGAACCCAGTTCTAACAGTTTCCTACCCTTCACTAACTGAAACTCAGTGAGTGGCACAAGAGTAGGTTATAGTCAATTACACCTCCATTTAGGGAATAGTTCGCCATATACAGAGAAACCTTTAGGCTGAACTTAAAATATGCAAGGAGGCAGCTAGGCAGTCTAGTGTAATCATCCAGTAGGTTCTTCTTGCCTGCTGCACAGATAAAACCAATTCACCAAAACAGCAATATTGCACTAAAGAAAGAGTTTAATTGGCTGGGCACGGTGGCTGACACCTGTAATCCCAGCATTTTGGGAGGCCAAGATGAGCAGATCATCTGCAGTCAGGAGTTCGACACCAGTCCAACCAACATGGTGAAGCCCCAACTCTGCTAAAAATGCAAAATTAGCTGGACATGGTGGCCCATGCCTGTAATCCCAGCTACTCAGGAGGCTGAGGCAGAAGAATCGCTTGAACCCGGGAGGCAGAGGTTGCAGTGAGCCAAGATCGCACCACTTTACTCCAGCCTGTGCACCAAGAGTGAAATTCCATCTCAAAAAAAAAAAAAATTAACAGGCAGTTGAGTGGAAGCATGGAAGTTATTACTCAAATCTGTCTCCCTGAAGGCTTGGAGGTAAGAGTTTTTCAAGGAGAGTTTGGTGCAGGGCCTAAGAAATAGGTGCTGCTGATTGGTTAAGAGTGAAATCATAAGGATATGGAAAGGGAACCCCGTGTGCTGAGTCAGCCTCTGGATAGAGGTCACAGGACTGATTGAGTCAGGAGTCCCAGGTCTTGGTGGAGTCCATCAGTTGCCATAAATGCAAAAGTCTGAAAAACATCTCAAAAGAGCACTCTCAGGTTCTACAATAGGGATGTTATCTATAGGAACAATTGGAGAAGTCACAGATCTTGTGACCTCTGGCCACATGACTCCTGAGCAGTAAGGAATTACGGAAAAACAGCGAGGGCACATGGCTGGTTATCATTTAGCTCCACCTACATTTTCGCAGAATTCAGGTCCCTCCCCTAATCCTAATCTTGTGGGCTTTTGCTAGTCTCACAAAGGCAGTTTCAGTCCCAGAATAAGGAGGGAATCCGTTTTAGGGAGAGACTAGTTTCATTGTTGCTTTAAAGCTAAATTATAGACTAAACTGCTCCCATCGTTAGCCTGGCCTATACCCAGAAATGAGTGGGGACAGCTAGCCTGTGAGCTAGCAGCAAGGTGGACTCGGCCGTGCTAGACTTCTCTCACTGTTATGATTTTTGCAAAGGTGTTTACACTGGAGGGCTACTTGTGCTGGCTTGGGGACACACACTGCTCAGAGATGATGGAGATTGAGCCACGTCAGGTGGTCATCCACAAGGGCCACCCAAGTGGCTCCTCCGAAGGAGGTTCACACCATTCACCCCACCCAGCTTCCTTTGATTCCAGAGGCAAATTCCCCCTTGCTTCCATTATCTGGTTCATGATCCAGGGAGTCAATACCCACTTTTCTCTGTGCTTTCTTTGACCTGGTAGTGAAAATCATAAGCTCTAGAGGCAGATAAACTTAGGTTTCCTGGTTCTAGAGTTAACTGCCTCTCTAATTTTCAACAAGCTGTTTAATTTCTCTACACCTCAGTTTCCACATCTGTAAAATGAATTATAATCAAACTCATAGCGTATTGTAAGAATTAAATAATGTAGGTGAGGCGCAGCAGCTCAAACCTGTAATCCCAGCACTTCGGGAGGCTGAAGTGGATGAATCACTTGAGGCCAAGAGTTTGAGACCAGCCTGGCCAACATGGGGAAACCCCATCTTTACTACAAATACAAAAATCAGCCGGGCATGGTGGTATGTGCCTGTAATTGCAGCCACTCGGGAGGCTGAGGCAGGAGAATCACTTGAACCTGGGAGATAGAGGTTGCAGCGAGCCAAGGTCATACCACTGCACCTCAGTCTGGGAGGCAGGGCAAAATCCCATCTCAAAAAATTATGAAATAATGTGTAAATGCAGTCAGCCTCATGCCTGGCATGTGTTACATTTTTAATAATTGCCACCCAATATCATTACTGATATGATCATTACTTTGTTGTGTTGTTATTGTGTTCCTTGATATTTCTTTCCTATAAGGCTATGAGCAGCTTTGGAGAGCAGGGACCATATTTTATTTCTATTAATTTTCCTGAATATCTACCATCATGTCTGGCACATAATAAATGCTCCATAATTGTTTGCTGAATGAATGGATTGATGAATCAGCAATTGCTTTGAAGTATCCCTGCTGGAAAATATGTTTCTATGCTTTTCTTTAAAAAAGAAAAGAAAAGAAAAGAAAAAGTATGCAATGGATTTGGGGTAAGGCCAGAGGTTTTCCTTTCATGTAGGTCTGAGACAACTATTAGCATCCTTGTGAACTTGGAGAGAGAGAACTGGATGACATACCTTCCAGAGATAGCACATTAGGTGACAGAAAGCCAGTGACGCTTCTTTCTTATCCCTATGTACTTTTAAAAAAACAATCGATCAGCTGTACTAATTACCCTGTCCAATGTCTTGCCTTCTCTCTGCTCATCGTCTGTTTCCCTAATTTATCCCCACCACCAAAGCGAGAAGGCTGATCTCAGACTCATGGCTCTGTGGACTGCCAACATGGAGTTACTTCACATTTTGCCTGAGGTGTTATAACCATGTGGATTCACTTGAACAACAGGAAAGCCAAAACCATTCCCAAAGGATTCTAGAAATGACTTTTGGAAGCACATTTAAAAAGTTCCCAAATGGATGTGCCCGGAGTAAGAAAAGCCTGCAAACAAGTATAATCACCTTCAAAGTGAAAATCTCTCCTATCTCAATTGCATTCTTGAGGGGTTGGTGTTTCAAGTGTCTGGTAAGACCCCCTACATTTTATGTGTATTATCACATCTCTAAATATTTAAGCACAATTCTCTATCTAAAAATGTTCCACATTTGCCATGTAAACCCTCCAGTGTTTCTAAATTCACATGTACTCTGTGTGTGTGTGTGTGTGTGTGTGTGTGTGTGACAGAGTCTCACTCTGTCACCCAGGCTGGAGTGCAGTGGCGTGATCTCAGCTCATTGCAACCTCCGTCTCCCGGGTTCAAGTGATTCTCCTTGCCTCAGCCTCCCAAGTAGCTGGGATTACAGGCACACACCACCACACCCGGCTAATTTTTTGTATTTTTAATAGAGATGGGTTTTCACCATGTTGCCCATGCTAGCCTTGAACTCCCAAGCTCAGGCGATCTGCTCACCTTGGCCTCCCAAAGTGCTGGGATTACAGGCATGAGCCACTGCGCCCAGCCCACATGTACTCTATGAGGAGAAGTTCCTACATTGTTATCCTCGGAAAGGAAGTGTGTTTTTGTGTGTGAGGTGGGAAGGTAGAGCTTATGGGTGAATTAAAGATTTCACAGATTCTAGAAGCAGGTCACATATGTCGTGATCTTCATGTTGGAAAGATTTGTTTGGTTCCTGAAAAATCCATCACCTATGCCTAAAGGGATATTCGCTCACCAAATATTCATTGAGCACTGCTGTACACAGGACTCTGATAAACATTCTAGAAAATAAAGAAGCCTCTGGATGGGTAAGAGTCCAGTTGAGTATAATTATCCAAAGTACAAGAAAAGGCAGAAATGATGCTGGTTATAGCGTTGAATAGAGAGTGATTATTTCTGGCTTGAATGAGCTGGAAAGGCTTCAGAAGGAAGTGAAATTTGAGCTCAGTCTTGAAGAATGGGTGGTTTTGTCATGAATGGAAGAGAAGGGATATGGTGGAAGAACATTCCCAGAAGGTAGATCAAAAAAGAACAAAGGGCAGAGCTGGCAGGTGACTCAGGGATACACTCAGGCCTGTTTGTTCCAAGTAGAGCTTTTACATTGGGAAGTAACAGGAGGAAATTTTGCAAAGTGGACATGAAGTCTAGGAAAGGACCATAATGGCAGTAGTACTAAACAGGACTCATTGGTTTGTAGTGCGTAAAAATAAAATTAATTAATAATGACTTAGCATCCTTCAGGAAAACAAAACAGAAACTCTCAAGCTTTAGGAAAGTAAGGGGAGGGGAGACTCACTTAGCTTGAAAATACATAGAGGCAGTTCAAGGTATCAAGATAACACTAAGAGAGGGTGTAATAGGGGCCAGGCGCGGGGGCTTATGCCTGATCCCAGCACTTTTGGAAGCCGAGTGGGTGGCAGGCAGATCATAAGGTCAGGAGTTCAAGACCAGACTGGTCAACATAGTGAAATCCTGTCTCTACTAAAAATACAAAAATTAGCCAGGTATGGTGGCATGCACCTGTAGTCCCAGCTACTCAGGAGGCTGAGGCAAGAGAATCACTTTTACCCATGAGGCAGAGGTTGCAGTGAGCTGAGACCACACTATTGCACTCCAGCCTGGATGACAAAGTGAGACGGAAAGAAAAAAAAAGACAGAGAGAGACAGAGAGAGAGAGAGAGTGTAATAGGGATTCAGTGGCTCTAATACTCCAAACTCTCATCTATTTCTTTAACTTTCTTCCGTTTGGTTATTTGTATTCTCTTTTAATATACCAAGTCTTTGCCTGTAGCCCCAACTTTTTAATTTAATTTAATTTTTTATATTTTATTATTTTATGTTTTATTTGAGACAAAGTCTCACTATGTTGCCCAGGCTAG
The DNA here is from genome assembly GCA_963573385.1 of Cacajao melanocephalus. NCBI lineage: Eukaryota > Metazoa > Chordata > Mammalia > Primates > Pitheciidae > Cacajao > Cacajao melanocephalus. The sequence goes on along the minus strand of CAUYLG010045537.1, from coordinate 15,074 downwards.
TCTCAACTCCTGAGCTCAAGCAATCCTCCCACGTTGGCCCCCCAAAGTGTTGTAACTATAGGTATAAGTCACCTCACCAGACAGCCCCAATTTCATAGTCCTCTCTTATTGTGATTTCAGAGGCGAAATTGCCTCTTGTACAGCTCCATACAAAAATACAAGGGCGGAATTCTGATTGCTATGGCTTTGGTCACATGACCACTCTAGTTGAATCACGTGAGGATGGGAAAGGAGCACCATTATGTGATTGGTCAGCCCTGTGTCACACACCTACTCTGTGAGCCAGGAGAAAGCTTTGTGGATAGGCAGGTGCAATAATCACCAGCCTTCATTGCATCATGCTAAGACTTTTATTCTTTCATGAATTAATTCACTCCTTCACATATTCATTTCTTCAGTTTTTTTCTTTTGAAAAAGGGTCTCCTCTGTTGCCCAGGCTGGAGTGTAGTGGCGTAATATGGCTCACTGCAGCCTTGAAGTCCCAGGGTGAAGGAATCCTTCCACCTCAGCCTCCTGAGTAGCTGGGACCACAGGTGTATGACACCACACTGGCTAATTTTCATATTTTTGGTAGAGGCCAGGTGTCACCCTATTGCCCAGGCTGGTCTCAAACTTCTCAGCTCCTACCTTGGCCTCCCAAAGTGCTGGGATTACAGGTTTGAGCCACCACACCCAGCCTGACTTTCATCTTATAGACAATGGAAAATTATTAAAAGATTTTTCGGGCTGGGCGAGGTGGCTCATGCCTGTAATCTCAGCTCTTTGGGTGGCCGAGGCGGGCGGATCACCTGAGGTTGGGAGTTCAAGAGCAGCCTGACCAACAGGGAGAGACCCTGTCTCTACTAAAAATACAAAATTAGCCGGGCGTGGTGGCACATACTTGTAGTCCCAGCTACTCGGGAGGCTGAGGCAGGAGAATCGCTTGAACCTGGGAGGCGGAGGTTGCAGTGAGCAGAGATCATGCCATTGCACTCCAGCCTGGGCAACAAGAGTGAAATTCTGTCTCAGCAAAAAAAAAAAAAAAAGAAAAGAAGGAAAAAAAAATTTTCATCTAGTAAGTAACGGAGATTGTAGCGGTCTCTAGGATGCATTAGAATGGAGAAGAAAGCCACATGACAACCACACAAAAAGTGAGGAAGCCTGAACCAAGGTAGGACAGGGAAGGAAGAAAGGAAGTGACAAACTGGGTGCTGAGAGGTGCGTTATCACATCATGAAACAGCCCAATAGCCCTCTCTTCAGTGAAGGTCCCATGTATTCTGTAAGGTTACTGGGGCCTTGGCTGAACTTCAAATTTTTTTTTCTTTGTTGCTTAGTGTCTCTTGCCTAGAACTCCAAAATTTGACCTCTGCACTAAGTTGTTTTAGGATCCAAAACATGATATAGTGAGGAATGGAAAGTGTTTTATACAAGAACTTTTTAAAATGTCCATAAATGTCTAATGCAGTGTACAGATTCATCAAATGTCAGCAAATTTGTGATGACCTTGTAGCCAGAACACCCATCTCCTGTCCCCATGCCAGGAATAGGCACAATTCTGGCTGGACTTTACCCAGCAGCATAAGTGTAAGCTGAAATTCACCACCTTCGGTATGCCCACAATCAAGGATTTTGAGCTGCACTTGAGATGAGGCCAATATGATGGTGGAATTGTTAGGGAAACAGGAACGTAGGAGAGCCAGGGTGACATCATTTTCAAATCAATTCCATCTTAAAACTAACAAGGCACATTCCTTGCCAGTCACGACCTGTGGTCATAAGATGTTTACCACCAAGGAAACAGCTTAATCACGCCTGTAAGGACAAACTCCTATGACAACATAATGTCCAGATGTCCTGATATTGCATAACAATGTATGCTTTTAAGGTGACTATAGTTACGCTTTTGATGTACTTAACGCACTAAAATGCCGAGGATAACTCTCTTTAAATCAACAAAGTAATAAATGTTGTCATTGGTGTCAGCCCACCCGCATGTAGATATAACTTAGCTTAGCTTTTACATAGATAAGATCCCTACATAAGAAGAGTTTAAAAAAAAGATGGTGCATTCCTTGTCTTGCTTTCTGAGGACACTCTCACTCTGCAACTGAGTAGTTTTCAATAAACTATCTCTTCTCACTATACTCTGCAATTCACTTTGAATTCCTTCCTGCGAGAGATCCATGAACTCAAGGCCTGAATTGGAACCCTTTTTCCCAATTGGAATGTTTTCTCTAGATACAGACATTTCCTTTATGAACAAAGAAATCCTTTTACAGCTTAAGCCTTAGGAAAGTGTCTGTCTGTAAGGTAGTTTCCTTCAGTTCTTATTCATGTCGTTAGAGAATGACATGATTGGGAGGTGAAGGCTTTCTCCTGAGCTTTCTGCAAAAAGAAAAGTTTTGTTACCATTTGCAATGGTGAAAGTCCCACTAGCTATGTGACTGGGTGAGTCACTTCACTGCTCCAGGGTACAAACATCTCTTATGTAAAATGAGCATTAGATCATCTCTGAGCAGGTTGACCATATAATTAACTTTCTAGAGTGAAAGCCGGTACTTTTGAAATTACGCCAAGATAACAGGCATAAACTGGGGCTATCTGGAAAAACTGGAACATACGGTCATCCCTCCAGGAAGTTTGAAGCTCTAAAGCGGTATGGTTCTCAGGTTCATTGTCTGCACCCAAATCTAATCCTTGGGATGGTCTTGACTTTATAAACTTCCCTCTGGGCAGGATAAGCTTATTCTGTTTTAAGGACTAGTTTAACTTAGTGGAAATGCTCATCTCTCCCTTAGCTACAGCAGAGGTAAATGCTTGGACTTGGGTTCCTGCTGGGGAACGGTCAGCTCTGCCATGTCTTATCTGAGTAAAATCAAACTCCAGACGTAATCTTCTCCCACAAGGGTTGATATTCAGATCCTGAGAGAGAATAATTTTTCTCCACAACTGGGGACCTGGGTGATCTAATACAATTAGTATCAGCCAGTTCTAATACTTTGCTGTTCTAGGAGTGATGTTTGCTGAGCATGGAGGCTCGCACCTGCAATTCCATCACTTGGGGAGCTGAGGTGGGAGGATTGCTTGAGCCCAGGAGTTTGAGACCAGCCCTAGCAACACAGGGAGACTCTGTCTCTAAAAAACATCAACAAAAACAAAAAAAAGGGTAATTAAAAATATCAAAATTTAAAAAAAAGTGTTTAAAAAGATTGTAGTAAAGTGTGGCTGGGCACAGTGGTTCATGCCTATAATCCCAGCACTTTGGGAGGCCGAGGCAAGTGGATCATGAGGTCAGGAGATCAACACCATCTTGGCTAACATGGTGAAACTCTGTCTCTACTAAAAATAAAAAAAATTAGCCAGGCGTGTTGGCATGCTCCTGTAGTCCCAGCTACTCAGGAGGCTGAGGCAGAGAACCGCTTTGAACCCAGGAGGCAGAGGTTGCAAGGAGCTGAGATCGCGCCACTGCACTCCAGCCTCGCGACAGAGACTCCGTCTCAAAAAAAAAATTGTAGTAAAGACTGGTGTGCATTGTGTGCATATGTCACTGTCTTTCAATTGTGGCAATGATAATAACCATGATTCTTGCTATCTGCATAGCAAGAATCATTCTTCCCACTGGAGGAATTACAGAAGAAACCTACGAGCAGCTGTCTTTTTTACTTGCATATTGACAGCAGGAGTTGCAATTTTCAATTTAGGGCTAACCTATTTCACTTATTAATACAGTCATTCAGCAAATATTTTATGATTATAAACTATGCACCAAACATTGGGTGGGAGACCCTGAATGAAGTGGGAAATACAAGTGAAATAAATGGTCAAGACTGGGCGTGTTGGCTCTCGCCTGTAATCCCAGCACTTCAGGAAGCCGAGGCCAGCAGATCCCTTGAGGTCGTGAAATGGAGACCATCCTGGCTAATAGAGTGAAATCCCGTCTCTACTAAAAATACAAAAATTAGACAGGCGTGGTGGCACATGCCTGTAATCCCAGCTACTCGGGAGGCTGAGGTAGGAGAATCCCTCAAACTCAGTAGGTAGAGGTTGTGGTGAGCTGAGATCACGTCATTGCACTCCAGCCTGGGTGACAGAGTGAGACTATGTCTCAAAAAAAAAAATTGAGTAGTCAATTAATGATCGCAATATAACATTATAATTGGTGGAATAGAAATCTCAACAAAACACTAAAGGAACACATATTTTGTGAGATAGTTTATTTCTGTCTTTAAATGGTTTTCTTGCCTACATTATTTAAAATTACTTCAATTCATGAAAATGCAGGGATATAGTTAACCACCTGGTCATCCATTTCTACTGTGCTTTACAATCCAGAGGAGTTGGGTTAAGATTGAATTTCTTTTTTTTTTAGAGACAGGGTTTCACTATGTTGGTCAGGCTGCTCTCGAACTCCCAACCTCAGGTGATCCTCTTGCCTCAACCTCCCAAAGTGCTGGGATTACAGGCGTGAGCCACCACGCCTGGCCAAGATTGAATTTCTTGTTGGTGGTACTGGATTGACAGGCAATGTAGTCACACCATAGTGACATCATATGTGTATGAATCTCGTCTTGCTGGAAAGAATCTCAGTCTCATCCATACTTTGTATCTCTTCTCATTTATTTTATTTATTTTCTTCTCTGTTTGTTCACACACACACTTAGTCACCCATCTGGTGCCTTTCTGGGACACATATTCATGCCTGCCTTATTCACTGTTTCACACGCTCACTGTCCTGAGCACATTCACATCCCTATCACTCATGCTGTCGAAGTCTCTTCCACACTGAATTTCTCACACTTAAATACACATGACCTCAAGTTTGTAATTTCCTACAGATGGTCTCTGTCCCAGGAGACAAATTCTCTCTCCTCTGAGCACAGGGCTATTCTCCAACAGTCTCGCTTTCAAAGGCACACACCCACATCTGCAGGCACTCACGCTTTTGTCGACAGCCCCTCCCACACCTCAGGCGTCTCACTGGTGATCAGAGTAGGGACAGGAGACAGGATGGGTGGAGGAGATACCAGTAAGTCATCTGTCCTCCACCCACATTTTCTTTCTTAATTTGTTTTCTTGAATTTCTTCCTTCGTTTCTGGTAAGCAGGGAGAGAACTTGCTGAGTAGCACGGTAGGACTCTTTCCAAGTGTCATTGTGGTGCTAAGGATGAATGAAGGGGAGAAGGCGTCTCTTAGAGGGTATCATTGGAGGAGGCAGACAAACATTTCACTGTCCCCAAAGAGAAAGACCAGTCTCACTAAACAGCTACTCTTCTAAGAATTCTTACCACTGCGCCATTTTGTTGACATAAGGCACTGTGTCTCTATGAAACAAATTGGAACTCTAGCAGAGAAAACATATCAAATTATTTGAAACCCTAAACATTTTAGGCTTTGAAGGCCATATGCTCTCTGCTGCAACTTCTCAACTTGGCCATTATAGAGTGAAAGCAGCCATAGACAATACGTAAATCAATGTGTGTGGCTGTGTTCCAATAAAACTTTATCTGTAATGCTCTCATTTTTCTTCAGGATGAATAATATTTTTTTTTGCCATTTACTAGAAGTTTCCATGGAGAGGAACAGTCTGAGTTGGTAATCAAATTTTTTGAGGTCTTGCTTAGGCAGGGCTAATACAATTAAAAAAAAAAAACAAACTTTATTTGCTGGGCACGGCAGATCATGCCTGTAATCCCAGCACTTTGGGAAGCTGAGGTGGGTGGATCACCTAAGGTCAGGAGTTCCAGACCAGCCTGGCCAATATAGTGAAACCCTGTCTCTATTAAAAATACAAAAATTAGCCAGGTGAGGTGGCAGGAGCTCTCGGGAGGTTGAGGCAGGAGAATCACTTGAACCTGGGAGATGGAGGTTGCAGTGAGCCAAAATCATGCCAATGTTCTCCAGCCTGGGCAACAAGAGTGAAACTCCAGCAAAAAAAAAAAAAAAAAAAAAACCCCAAAAAACAAACAAACAAAAAAACAAACTTTATTTATAAAAAAGGCAATGGGATGAATTTGGACCATGGTGTCTCATTTGCAGACTCCCCATTTATGTAAATAACATCATGTTTTGCTCTATTTTTTCCTCTTTTTTTGTGGTTATCATTTAACTTGAAAATGGCTAGATAACGTTTTCATCAAATTTGGAAGATTTATTTATGATGGTCAGACATAAAAAACTGGATATATATACTTAAAAAAAAATACTGTTTTGGTGGCCCTAGTGCCATGATGAAAGGTAAGAGATAATTATCTGGCAGGGTCACGTGACACCTGTTATGGCCGCCTCCAGAGGCCAGGGTGGAATGAGTGCCAGGGTTCTGCTGCTGGCTGCCAGAGACACCTGATGTAACAGACCCAGAGGCTCTTTGGGGCCCGGGGAGGCAGAGGTGCCCGTGACAACCAGGAAATTTCAGGAGACAGGCGGATGCGCCAGGTGGGAGAGGAAGAGGCAGCGGCCCTGAGCGGCCCGGGAATGTGGTGAGCATGGTGTTTGCAGACCTGTCAGGCTGGCGGATCCCGGTGAGCAGCAGAGTCAGGGACAATGTTGTCCGCCTGACCCCATGCCATGGGGTGAACCTGGAAGGCGCCTGTGAAGCCTTCCTAGCATGCTCCACCTGCCGTGTGGATGTGAGCAAAGACCGCCTGGACCTTCTGCCTCCTCCCGAAAAGAGGGAAGACAGCCTGCTAGACGTGGCCTCCCTCCTCCAGGCGAGGTCCCCGCTGGGCTGGCAGATTGTGCTGATGCTGGAGCAGGAAGGGGCAGAATTCACCCTGTCCTAGACCACCAGGAACTTCTATGTGGACTGCCATGTCCCAAAGCCCCACTGACATGGACAGCTGGACAGCTGGATTGTCATAGCCCCAGGGTCAAGACTGAAGGAACAGCCAAGTGTCAGCCCAGCCCAGCTCAGAGCACATACAGGCTCCAGAGAGAAGGAAAGCCTCCAAGAAGGACAAAGACCCCTCCTTGAGAGAGATCCCATGTGCAAGCTCTGGTGGGGACTGGGCTCCTAGTGGGGTGGCCTTCCCCAAACCCCTGAGAATAGAGTGTGAGTAGAGTCAGATTGGAGCTGCAGTAAAACTATGCCATGGGCGCCCCCCCCCCTCCACAACCAAAAAAAAAAAAAAAAAAAAAGAGAAAGAGAGATTATTTTCTAGAGTATGTAGTGACTATCACATGACAGGAACAGATGAACAGTTTATTCAGTTATGAGCCCCAGTTGTATTTTCATCAGAATCAGGCTGCTGCTTCTTAGGTAGGCAACTCTCTGTAGACTACTTCTGGTGTGAAAGAAGGTAATGTGCCATGGGAACGTGCCCCAGGACAGAGGAGTGGGGATGTTGGCAGTGGGTGAGACATTCATTGCTCATGTTCAAAGCAAGGCTGAGGAACAACTAGAAGTCTAGTTCTGACTCTAGCAATCGATGGTCCAGTTAAGGTTTTTAATTTTTTTCTGCTCCAGGAAAATTTCATCTGAAAATGTCTGCTTCTTGAGCCAACTAGCTATGGGATACAGAGATGGACACTAGAGAACAAAGGCACTAGAGATACACAATATAGGCAGTTTCAGATTTGCATGTTGTTCCACTCTTTGTTAACTTTATTTTGCTCTTGAAATGCTATTTAAGTTTGGTAACCATTTTTAAATAATAGAATAGAGTGAACTCTTACAACGAATTGGCTAGATATATGCATCATGACATATTTAAACAATATATTGTTAAATGAATGAGAAAAACAGATTACAGAGAAGTCATTATAGGAAAATCTCGTATTTGTGTGTGTCTGTGTGCACATACTTAGACACACATACACATTTGCCTAGAAAAAAGTTCATAGAAATACATGCAAATTTTGAACAGGGATCATTTCTGGGCAGCACGGGACTACCAAGGAACTCTACTTTTTCCTTACCCATTTTTCTTTCTCTCTCTTTTCTTCCTCTACATGAACAAGTATTAGAATTATAATTCAACAGAGTAATGAGGATTCTTCCATTTAAAGTATTTGTGAAAAATTTAACAGTTATGACTTCAATTCTAAAAGGAGGAATTATCCATATGTTGAGACTAGAGAAAAGAAAGTCTTACCATACCATGTCTTCTTTGCCATTTCTGCATGGGTTGTTTGGAGTACAGAACATTTTCTTTCTTTTTTTTTTTTTTTTTGAGATGGAGTCTCACTCTGTCGCCCAGGTGCTGGAGTGCAGTGGCATGATCTGGGCTCACTGCAACCTCCGCCTCCTGGGTTCAAGCGATTTTCCTGCCTCAGCCTCCTGAGTAGCTGTGATCACAGGCACGCACCACCACACCTGGCTAATTTTTGTATTTTTAGTAGAGACAGGGTTTCACCATGTTGGTCAGGCTGGTCTCGCATCCTGACCTTATGATACCCCTGCCTCGACATCTCAAAGTACTAGGACTACAGGTGTGAGCCATTGTGCCTGGCCTCTTTCTTTCCTTTTTTATTTCTTCCTTTATTTTTTTTTTTTTTGAGATGGAGTCTCACTCTGTTGCCAGGCTGTAGTGCAGTGGAACGATCTTGGCTCACTGTAATCTCTGTCTCCCGGGTTCCAGCGATTCTCCTGCCTTAGCCTCCCAAGTAGCTGGGACTACAGGCACATGCTACCACACCTGGCTAATTTTTTTTTGTAATTTTAGTAGAGACGGGGTTTCACCGTGTTAGCCAGGATGATCTGGATCTCCTGACCTTGTGACTCGGCCGCCTCGTTCTCCCAAAGTGCTGGAATTACAAGCGTGAGCCACTGCGCCCTGCCAGGAGTACAGCACATTTTCAATGACGATTCAAAAAGTGTGTTTTATCAAGCAAAAGGATAACTTTCTCCTTGCAATATACATTAGCTATGAATGAACAGGTGACTCATCACATTAAGTAGAAAAAAGATGGATTTTGAAAGCAGTGTCCTGCACAGTTTTAGGTAAATCACTTAACCTTTCTGAAAGCCGGCTTCCTGATTTCTGTAACAGTATTAATAATACACACTTTCCAAATGTATGAGGATTGAAGGACAGTACATGTAAAACACCTATCAGAGCTTGACATATGGTAAATGCTAAAAAAAAGTTACTTTCTTTCTCATTCTCACTTTTTTTCCCCCTCCAGCAACAGCTTTCCCAAACAAGAAGCAGCAGCCCTGGGTTCTGCTGCCATCTTCAATAAATCCCATTGCGTATTCTTCTCCACATCATAAGCCATTTGCCTTCGCTTTCTTTCTCTGAGAAGGCAAATACCCAGACAGCAAGAATATACTGGAGTAGGAAACAGATGGCAATCCAGTCTGTGCTTTGAATGGCCAACATAATTTTATTTTAAAAGAAACTCTAGAAATAACATTTGAAATAATCCAATTACTCTTGATAATATCATCTTCGAAAAGGAAACTTGAGTCAGGGAGGTCTTATTTTAAGTCAGAAATTTGGCTTACTGTATGTAATAGCATTTCCCCATTATTTTCCAGTTTCTCACTGAATCACCACCCCCTGGCCAGTCTCTCCTATACCCAAAAGACTGCCAAGATTTATATAAAGTCCTGTTTCTTTCTATCAATGAAAGATTGCCATTTTGATGGGTGCGTATTTCCTGATTCTTTGTTTTCTCTGTGTCACTGTCTTACGGTGTGCGTTGACATGTTATATCTCCCTACCAGGGATGATGGGACTTTAATTATAGACAAAGGTATTATTACCAACTACGTGATTTTTTTTTCCTTTTGTTTTTTTTTTTTTTTTTTTTTTAGATGGAGTTTCACTCTTGTTGCCCAGGCTGGAGTGCAATGGCGAGATCTTGGCTCACTGCAACTCCCACCTCCCAGGTTAAAGTAATTCTCCTGCCTCAGCCCTGAGTAGCTGGGATTACAGACATGTGACACCACGCCGGCTAATTTTGTATTTTTAGTAGAGATGGGGTTTCTCCATGTTGGTTAGGCTGGTCTCAAACTCCCAATCTCAGGTGATCCACCCGCCTTGGCCTCCAAAGTGCTGGGATTACAGGTGTGAGCCACCACACCCTCCAAATGGTTCTGTGAGCTCCTTGAGGGGATATAGTGATATAGTGTTTTCTTATGCCACTGAAGTGTGTTACAGAGATTGAAGGACTGTGGACTTTAATAGGCACTTGTTGAATAAATGAGTTAGTAAATGAATTAATTCATGGGTAGTCTATTAGTTATCGATTGCTTCATAACAAATTACCTCAAAGCTTAAAGGGATACAACAACAAACATTTATTATCTCCAATAGTTTCTGTAAGTCAGGAATTCAGGAGGAGCTTAGCTGGGTAGTTCTGCTTCAGGGTGTCCCTGGGAGGTTGCAGTCAAGCTGTCAACTGGGGCTACAGTAAACTGGGGGTTTGGCTGGACTGGAGCATCCCATTGCAAGCTCACTTGGATGGCTTTCCACAGGAGGCTTCAGTTCATTTCCACAGTGGTACTCATGACATGGCAGCTGGCTTCCCCCAAGTAAGCGATCTGAGAGACAAAGAGAAAGTGCCGTTATGAACAAGCCACGGTATCTCTTTTTTTGAGACGGAGTTTCCTTTTGTTGCTGGAGTGCAATGGCGTGATCTCAGCTCACTGCTACCTCCACCTCCTGGGTTCAAGCGATTCTCCTGCCTCAGCCTCCTGAGTAGCTGGGATTACAGGTGTGCACCACCACGCCAGGCTAGATGTGTATTTTCAGTAGAGACGGGGTTTTACCATGTTAGGCTGGTCTCCAACTCCTGACCCCAGGTGATCCACCCACGTTGGCCTCCCAAAGTGCTGGGATTACAGGCATAAACCACCATGCTGGGCCTGTGGTGTCTCTTATAACTTAATTTCAGAAGTGACATGTCATCACTTCTGTTGTGTTCTCTTGGATACACTGACTGACCCTGGCCCAATGTGGAAGGAAGTTACACAGGGTGTGAATATCCGGAAGTGGAGATCCTTGAGGGTCATGTTGGAGTCTGGTTACTGCAGGCGAGTATTCTCAATGTTCCAAAAATCCTCCTAAGTAAATACTCTCTTTTACCTACTTATAAGGCCATTTCTGCTCATACGAGTTATTCAAAGAATGAACAAGAGTGATTCATGCAGGGTCTGAACAAAGCCTCTCTAATTACTGGAAATTATTTTATTTATTTATTTTTTGTTTTTATTTTTAAAGAGGCAGGGTCTCACTATGTTGCCCAGGCTGGAGTGCAGTGGCTATTCACAGGCTCAGTCCCACTACTGATCAGCACGGGAGTTTTGGCCTGCTCCGTTTCTGACCTGGAGTGGTTCACCTTCCTTAGGCAACCTGGTGGTCCCCCACTCCCAGGAGGTCACCATATTGATGCCGAACTTAGTGCGGACACCCGATCGGCATAGCGCACTACAGCCCAGAACTCCTGGACTCAAACGATCCTCCAGCCTCAGCCTCCCAAGTAGCTGGGACTACAGGCATGCACCACTGCGCCCAGCTGGAAATTATTTATTATTTATTTTATATACTTTTTTTTTAGACAGTCTTGCTCAGTTGCTCAGGCTGGAGTGTAGCAGTGCCATCTCAGCTTATGCTGCAGCCTCCCAAGTAGCTGGGACCACAGACATGCGCCACCATACCTGGCTAATTTTTGTATTTTTTGTAGAGATAGGGTTTCATTACGTTGGCCAGGTCTGGAATTCCTGACCTCAAGCGATCTGCCCACCTTGGCCTCCCAAAGTGCTGGGATTACAGGCATGAGACACCCTACCTGGTCTGTTTATTTTATAATTAATGAGAAAAGTATGTGTGTGTGTGTGTGTGTGTGTGTGTGTATGTGTGTGAGAGAGAGAGAGAGAGAGAGAGAATTTTCTTGGTGAGGGAGATTACAAGAGGGAAAGACACATTTCTACTAGCATTATTAGTATTGATTTAGCAGCGCTGGATGGGTTGGTCCAACAATGAGATATTTATTGTTACTGGTTCTAAAGGCTCATCCTTGATATTTATACATTTTTGCCATTTATGGATATCAGACATTTAATCCAAGAATACCCTGAATGAATGGACAGGTAAGGAATGATGACTACAGCCAGGCTGATTGTTATAGTCAGGAAACTGGGCAAGAAATGGAAATAACAACAATAAAAATAGTCCTGTGAGGTTCCTAAATAAATGATGTTCAGCCCAGAGCTGGAAAGGAATTCAGTCAAGCACATAGCCAGTGGATACAGCTTGCAACAGGTTCTGCCGACAGCAATTCTGCTAGTCAAGCTCCTTTGCCTTTTTGTGTTTTTAAAATATGAATTAACCTAATTCATATATAACCATAAAGCAAAGGTTTGAAATGGTTTCTTTTTCTTGATACGGAGTCCAAAAAAGCACTGTCCCCTGGATTGGAGTGCAATGGCACGATCTCGGCTCACTGCAACCTCCACCTCCTGGGTTCAAATGATTCTCTTGCCTCAGCCTCCCGAGTAGCTGGGATTACAGATGCCCACCACCATGCTCAGCTACTTTTTGTGTTTTCAGTAGAGATGGGTGTCACCACGTTGGTCAGGCTGGTCTTGAGCTCCTGACCTCGTGATCCGCCTGCCTTGGCCTCCCAAAGTGCTGGGATTACGGGCGTGAGCCATCATACCTGGCTGAAATGGTTTCTTTTCACGGAAGATGCGATTCCTCATGGACAATGGTTTTTCATTTCCCACGTTTTACTTTTACAGCCTAAGCCAGCCTTCCTCCTGTGGACTTGCACTTTCTCTCTAGTCTCACTTTCCCTGTCAGGCTTATCTTTATCTTTCCAATCCCTTCCTTAATAGCTCTTAAATCTCACCACTCAACCAAGCTATATTGTAGTGAGATAATAAATGTCTTCAATTAGATATGGATGAACCTTCCCACATCAGAAGGTCTGCATAAATATCTCAAAGTGTTTTCTTTTTCTGAACAATCCTAGATGTTGGGGAAAAAAAATCTCAGTTCATTTATCAACTAAAAAACCTCTGGTTATTTTGGAGAAAACAATTCATTTATTCATCCAATTAATTTATGTATTCAGTGACCCAGATTTTTAAAAAATCAGTATTATCTGATAACCACTAATTCAAGACCATTTTAAAAGATTTATAATTTATCTTTACAGTAGATATAAATAGTTCCTTAATACGTACCTGATTGTCTTCTACCATAATGTTCATGTATATATATATTTTTTAATTTTTTTTTTTAGAGAAGGAGTCTCACTCTGTCCCTCAGGCTGAAATGCAGTGGGGTGATCTCGGCTCACTGCAACCTCCGCCTCCTGGATTCAAGTGATTCTCCTGCCTCCCGAGTAGCTGGGACTACAGGTGCATGCTGCCAGGCCTGGCTAATTTTTTGCATTTTTTTTTAGTAGAGATGGAATTTCACCATGTTGGCCAGGCCTGTCTTGAACTCCTGAGCTCAGGCAATCCACCCACCTCGGCCTCCCAAAGTTCTAGGATTACAGGCGTGAGCCACTGTGCCCAGCCAGCATTCATTTATAAACACTATATTGACCAAGGCAGTGTTTCTAGTAGGATATAGGAAAATAAAAATGAATAAGGCATGATTTTCCTTTTATTTATGGAGTATCTCTTTCCTTTCTTCTTCCATGGCCTTTTAAAATATACATTTCTCCTCATTTGCTCACAAGGTAGATCTGAAAAAATGTACCAGAACAAGTATCGTTTAAAATTATTAGTTTTTAAATCAAGTGTGTTTCTGATGCCTGGAAAAGCCACAATCTGCAGCTCCACCACACACGTCAATTCTTACGTACGTTCCAGGGGTGGGCTTACAGGTTGATTTCTCCCTGGCTAGATGCGCGTTTCCTGTGCCTCACATTTCTAACAAGGGGCGACACTCTCCGCTCCCAGAAGAGAAGGATATTTTTCATTCAGTTGCTTTCTCTGTTCCTTACTGGCTTCCCTCCACAAGGGAAGTAACTTAGCTGGTTGAAAACTCTGGGTTAAGGATGAGTGAGTGTGCACCTCTCCATCTCTGGCTTTCCCTGTGTTACTGACCACCCACGTGCTACACCTGTTGTTGATTTCTACTTTCTTCAGGCAACAAGCCCAACGCAGGGAGCACTAATTGTTTAGCATCTCTGTTTCCACTGAGCGGGTAAATGTAATTTGTGATGAGCAGGAATTGGAAGTCATTTTGCTTTTGGGTCCAAGCCACTTTCTCTGAACCGTATCAGCAACAACGCTGACATATTGAAACCTATTTGATTTCTGTGTCTATTTTTCAATGGGTCCCTAACACACTAGAGAAGCCCAGGTTCCATTAGATTATTTGGTTATACACTCTAATTACATCCCGAGTCTTCATGACTCTCCTTTCTCCATTCATTTTCTTGTCCTTCTGCTATTCTCATTACACACGTGTTGCATCTTTTGAAATTGTCCTGGCTGGGCACAGTGGCTCATGCCTGTAATCCCAGCAGTTTGGGAGGCCAAGGCTGGCAGATCACCTGAGGTCGCGAGTTTGAGACCAGCCTGCCCAACATGGTGAAACCCTGTCTCTACTAAAAATACAAACAATTAGCCGGGCATGGTGGTGGGCGCCTGTAATCCCAGCTACTTGGGAGGCGGAGGCAGGAGAATCGCTTGAACCTGGGAGGCAGAGGTTGCAGTGAGTTGAGATTGTGCCATTGCACTCCAGCTTGGGCAACAAGAACAAAACTCTGCTTCAAAAAAAAAAAGAGGAAAGAGAAAAGAAGCAAGAGCATAACATGGAGGTTAAGACCCAAAGGTAATCAATCTATAAGGGCCTCATTTTGGCTCTAAAATTTCCAGTAGTAACTCCTAAAAGGGGAGCCTGATTAATCCCAAACTTCATAATTAATAATCAGAATAAAACACATCAAATACTCTGAAGAAACACAACCACTACAAACATCCCTAAGAGACCGAATGAAATGTCTGCTCGAGATTATCCTAAAGATTGTCCAGTATGGGCCGGGCATGGTGGCTCACGCCTATAATCCCAGCACTTTGGGAGGCCGAGGCAGGTGGATCATGAGGTCAAGAGATCGAGACCATCCTGGTCAACATGGTGAAACCCCGTCTCTACTAAAAATACAAAAAGTTAGCCAGACGTGGTGGCA